>VXAA01007452.1:920863-1009042 GCA_013399115.1 Anseranas semipalmata
AAAGAAAACAGTGTTCCCCCTCTTCCTGTATTGGCTGTTTCCCAAGAGTACTGGCTCCATGAGCTATGCTCTTAACTTAGGAGGCATACATACAGAATTGGTCCTCCCTTCTCACATCTGCTTGTGTTCCTCTTCCACATAGCACATTACCTTCCTAACTTCCAGCCATTTACTGACTCAAACACGTTGTCAAGCCTCATAACTCTCTCTAGAGGTAAACTATTTCCTTAGTACTCATTCAGCCTTTATTGCACAAACTATTTTTTTCCTTTTCTTTAATGACTTGAATTTGGAGACACAGATATCCACATTATTCTAGTATACGTTATTTCCGTAATACGTTTTATAGTTAAAAGGTGATTAACTGTTGAAACAGTTCTACATAAAACCGTTAAGAATTTGCAAGCAGCTATTACTATTATAGCTATAATATCCAGGACAAAAATACCTTGAGGATTCTTTTCAGTTAATTGTTTCACAGAAGCCCTGGATTTATTTATTTTGCCTAATTCCATATTATAAAAGAAAAAATTATGACTTATGCACTCATACATTCTTTACTGATAAAGTCATTAAAAGGGATGTTGTTTTTATTAGTAGTTTGGCCCCTTTCAAAGATTAGCAAATACTGAATTTTTCATGAAAGTTCTTTTTCTCATCCTATAATACATTAATAGATGAAATATTCATTACGTTCTTGTCCTGGTAAGCATTCTACATAGGAAAGACAAATACAAGTAAAAGGGACAATCCGTGAAGTCAGAGATGAGGCAACAGTACTCGCTGATGCAGCCTGAGTTGCAAATCATTGTCTGGTCTGCTGCTATCTAGAGTTTATTCAGTGTGATTCTGGAATACTTTTGCCTTCCTTACTGTATTTTCCATACATAATTTATTACAACTATTTCACCGTAAAAAAGACACAAACGCTGAAGTTTTCCATCTCTAGCAGATAGTGCAATCTCTTACATACAATCTTTCCTAATGCTTAAAGTTTACTCATGACACACACCCCAGTCTTGGTATAAGCAGGTACAACAACCCTAAAATGCAATCTGTCTTCAGCTGCTTATGTGAGGGATGAACTGAAATCCAGGTGTACTAAAGTGCACCTAAAGAATGCTAGCTGGGCAAAATGATCAAGCATTTCTTTTATTAGTCTTTCTTAGACAACTTTCCCAGTCCACTGTTTCTACACCAATTCAGTCCTTTGTGACACGTACTACACTTGTCTGAGCTTCAAATTTCTATCCTTTCTTCATATTTTTACTTTTGGCTCTTCAGAATGGTAAATAATAATTAAAAATATATTATTGAACAAGATAAGAATCTACTCTATGTCATCTTCTGCATTTCTTTCACTTCTTCATTGTGCAAATTTAACAGCAAGCCAAATGCTTTAAGTTTCAAAGATGTTAGTCATATAATTATATATCAGAGCATGACAGAAATCACACAAAGATCAGAAGAAAACCTCAAAAGAACTCATCTGAAGGAACAGTTTCCAAACTTGGCAATATTTTACATTACAAGACAGTACATTAATAATATGTCATGGGTGAAGTGCAGGTGAAAAATTTAGACTGGAGGGTTAATAACATGATTTTCACATCATATTAGGCAACCTCAGCCAACTTCAGCTGTGCTTGTACAGCCACAAGAGGTCAAGCACTTCAGTTTTTACAAATAATGAAACATATCCCAAACAGTGCTCCCTCTTACTCTACATGGGAAATTCTTAAATGAGAGTATTTCTTATGGCTAACTGGGATACTGTGAAAACACAAAATTGTATCAAATCTCCCACCTTCTCTTTTCTCACAGCCAATATTCTAACAAACTTCCCAGTAAAGGCCTTTGCATCTAAAGACATACCTTTTTGGAATACAAGTAATTAGGAAGAATATAATTGGCCCTGTGCTACATCTTTCACGGAATCCACAGGAGGCCTGAAAACATTTTTCATTGTGATTATGGCAGAATAGGCCACAAAGGGGCACCTTCCAGGTACAGAAACCAATTTCACTACGATGCGGGGTGGGCTCCCTTTCCAGCACGACCACACTTTTGCCGAGAAGGACGAGGACTTGCAAGAAGGGCGCTTGGCGCCGGGCCTGTGCCCTGCCTCCTGGCCAGGCCCCGCTGCACAGCTGCCGCCGGGAATTCACTCGGCCGGGCTGCAGCTCTCCCGTCTCTAACACTGGAATCAGGCTAACTGGTTTACCACGGAAAATGCCACATTACCAAGCTATTACACCTAAATCTTAAAAACAAATAAAACCAATCTCATAGCTAACTTATGTATTACTGTTCGTAGTCTGGTGATTAAAGCCTGCAGGGCTTTTAGAATGGCAACTGTTCTACCTCACTTTTCTAGAGAAAACTGTGAGCTCTATCAACGTCCTTACTAATTTCCAGGTATTTATGCTGCATTTCTTCAACAACAACAACAAAAAGCATGCTATATGCACCATGGCTTCAATCGATGACAGTCAAATTTCAAGCTCTATGAATCTCAGCACAATTTCTACCTACTTTAATTCAAAAAGATTTTATTAGGGCAGTGGAGTTGCACTTGTTTACATCAGCTACAAGATGCTGAGGAACAAAACTGGGAAACAGAGCTGTGAGGATCCTCTGTAAGTACATGGCCTGACGGCATTTTTACAAGCAAGAGGTAAGTTCAGTCATTTTAACATACTTAGCAGCTCTCTATAAAGAAACTGAAGTAAAAATAATGTAAAGGATTACATTAGAAATTGTTGAACAAGAAAGAAAATTGAAAGACTAGCTTTCCATTAGATCTATTATAACATGGCACATGGAAGACGAATACAACATCAAATGCTACCTATGAAAACTGGGGCAGATGTAAAACAGTTCCTCAATCAAAATAAGTAAGCTATACTGTTTTGCTGAAAGTATTCCAGCAGTCATGGTGGGTTTTCCTGCTATCTGATGCCATAGCAACAATAATCCATTTTTTAAATTGTAGTAAGAAGGTAATATATTATCATGACAGCTGCGTTAAATGACTGCCTCTCCTGTGTTGTGCTCTTGACTTTACACAACAATGTTAAGATGTTTTTTAACCAAGTTTTCAAGATGAAAATAACATGGTGTCAAAATATTTTTTCTAACCAATCAGCACTATTGAAAAACATCACTGAGCTTTGCGTTTCCATGACAACTAGTCTCAAATGTTACAAAACCATTCCAGATTTACTTACAAAGAAGGGTTCTTATATGAAAAATTGGTTCATGTAACACTATACCATGCAAACTTATGTATGTAATGCACACACAACAAAAACTGTCCTGCTGATAGTTAACTTTTCTAGATTTAGTTGTGGGAAGTTTTCATATTTGGGAGGGCGATAATACACTTTGCATCTTCCCTGTTTTAATAAAAATATATATATTTAGCTATAAATTGTTGATTACAAAATAGCTGCAAAAGCTGTAAACACAAGAATCTAAAACTATTACTTCTATCAAACAGAAGGGCAATTTTGTCCTGGGTGGACATATAACTATACAACTAAAAGAGAAATGTATCATTCTATAGTTTCTTTTTTTTTTTTTCCCCCCCTCTGTGTATTTGCACCAACATCAACAGCTGAGAAACTCAACTTCATTGCTTCTTCTAACAGACAGCTCATCTTGTGATTCCAACAAATTGGGGCTATGGAAAACAACCCACTTCAAGTACTACTGGCAGAGATGGCTTATCAAACACAGCCTGCTCTGGGATTAGCAATTCATTATCGAATCTAAAATCTACCCAGATTAGTGGGATAGTGTGATGAGTGGAATAAACAACATCAGAGTATAATAAACAAAAAAAATGATCTGGAAAATGGAATAGATTTGCAAATTGCCAATAGCAATTTACAATCTATTTATAATGGTGTACTTTAAGAGATTTTTATCAACATTGTAGATGGACAAAAAAATGGATTTCCAGTACTGTTCCACCCACCCTGTTAATAAAAAAAAACTCTTAAAGCGCATAGTAAAATAATAATGACAGTGTTTAAATTAGGTATCCTTTGACAATTAACTTGAACTTTTAATAAAGTAGTAGTATCTTTCTCAGTAACACTGCTATATGCATGTTCAGGAACTCTGAGAACTACAAAAGGAATGAGAAAAAGGGGGGTTATAACCTGTATGAAGTGAAATGAAGAGTCAAGGATTTAGAATAATTATTCACTTTTAAATGATTGTAGAATATTCTTTTAACTCACCTTTTCACAGATGTGACTTTCTTTTGATTAAAAAAAGAGAATTTTGATGGCACTAACAAATGGGTTCAAAGTTGGTAAGAATCTTGGTTTTAATTGGTTGACATAATCCAAGCTAGTACATTATTATAATACGGAATCAAATCAAAAGTAAAAGAGATGTCAAAGAGGAGCTACATACTTGATTCTTTATTAATAGACTATTACACCTGTCATTCTTGTGACCTCCGCTAGAAATGTTAAAGAAATCAACTCAGAACAGTATTTTTCATGACTAAAATGGAATGAGAAAACAATTTTTGAGCTTTATCCAGATGTTCTTTTATTACTGGTATTGCTTTGAGTACAGTAATCAATCTTTCAGAAAGTAGCATTAGAAAGTGAAGGTTACATTTTACTTTGGTTAGGAGACTCGAGGAAAGATTGTTGAAAACCGTACCCACACTGCCAAGCAAAAGCTCAGAAGAGTCATTCCAAATGATTTCTATGCGAGACCTTAAATGAAAAAAGATTCCCAAATCTTCACATTTTCAAGTGATTTGTCTGCCAAGATAGCAAGTTCTGGTCACAGATAATTCTATGGCAAAGAACAGGATTCAATGAAGTGGATCAATCTAAATGAAGTATGAAACATAAAATGTTTTTCTGCATTGTTTTCACCACATCTTGCAATAATCATTCCAGCCTTCTTGACTGACTCTTAAAATTACAGCATACATTTTTCAGAGTGATGTGCCTATACCATCAAATCAATACATTCTTGTGTTCTGGCACAAAGTACCCATTATGAAATATATTTTAGAAAGTGACATTAAACCCCCATGAAAAAGCAGGTAAGACATATTCAAGTTCTGCCTGGATGATAGTAACTAACAAAACAAACAGAAACACAGAATGGGGAATTCTGAGGAAATCACATTGTTTTGTAAGGATAAAAGCACAAATCTGCTATTGTCATTTGGCCTGACAGTTAACTTGACTTTCTGTGGATCTGCATGAGCACACAGTTTTTCATTCAGCAAAGTGCAAAGCCCTACCTTCCTTCTGGAAAATGGAAGCTAAAAAGAGCCATCAAAAAGATGCTCAAATCATACCTGATCTAATTTTTTGGTTGTTTAAATTCTTATTCTTTCATACAAAATTTAATAACGTCTGTATTTTACTTCAAAACTTAAGAAAAGTAATATCCATCTTATTCTAGTCTTTTTTTTTTTTTAAACACAATTCTTCAATTGTTTATATTATCCTAATCTTTTTTAATTTGAAAAAGGCCTTCCTCTGAGGAAAATTTATGCAACATTTTAAGCATGTTTTACAGATTTCTCAAAATTTCAGTGTCATTTTATTATTTTTTTCTTAAAACATAATGGTTTCAAAAATACTTTCTGAATTAAATTAAAATATAGAAAAATGTGCAAAAAAAATAGAATTATAAGAAGCAGTTTTATATATTTACAGTTTTAACTTATAACTAAAGAATGTAACTCGGGTAACTGGAGAGGAACAGCAGTTGGAAATGATGGTGGTCAGAATGCACTCCCAGAACATAATCACCAACATGCAACACCCCCAAAATGCTACAACATGCAATTGGTCGGGCACTGAGGTATTAACACATGAATCCACCCACTAGCTAATAATAAGGGGACCCAGACAGAACTGGAATACTTAAACGACAGCCTAGGCTAGTTAGCATGAGAGACCTCAGACAGAGAAGATGGCAGAAAACAGAGAGATCAAAGGAGAAAGCATAACTGAAGACCTACAGATTCACAGGCATCATCCCATCCATAAATTTAAATGTTACAATATTCTACATAAATAAAAATAAAATCTGTTACCACCACCGCATTTCAGTGAACTTCTAACGCTCCACTCATCAGCACCTTTGCTAGTAACCCCCACGCATCCATCAGGTAAGGGACAGGTTTATGTGAATACGTGATAGAAAATAAACACCGCGTGGAAAATAAGGTGCTGAGACCCCAGCATAGGAGTCCTGGCGAGGGCAGGCGTCTGGAGACTCTGGAAGCTGGTGCGGGTCACCCTCTGGAAGGGCTACAGAATAGGGAATCACAGAACCATTTAGGTTGGAAAAGACCTCCAAGATCATCCAGTCCAACCTATAACCTAACACTACCAAGCCCTCCATTAAACCATGTCCCTAAGGAAGACAATGCTTAGAGCAGATTGTGGCTGACACTCAGTGTTACGACCTGTGAGCAAAACTGAAGAGAGCACAACACCCCCACGGAATGTGCTGTTCCATATAAATGTTGAGTTTGTCAGTTTTAAACATTTAAAATTTTTAAAATCTTAGACTACCGTTCACCTGAGCCAGAGGACTTAACATGAAGTCTATCTTCAAAACTCAAAACTCAAACGCAGCCTCTGTCATACTTAGCCAATTTCCTTTGTTCCAAGCCCTCTGCAGCGCACCCAACAAGCTGTCTCCTGCGTGCAGGAGGCTTTGCTTGCACAAGATGTCCAGCCCCACAACATGGACATGAGAGGCCAGGGCACTCACAGGACTATCCACACATTTGAGCTGTTACATGACCAAGAATCTGTGTACCTTTTCTAATGCACCCGTCCATATCTGTTTTATTACTTCCTTGGGGTTCCAGGGTTGCATGTTGAATTTCACTGTCAAGCAGTTGTGGAATCAACATTATTTCATGGAATCATTTATTTTTACTACAGTCACATTATAGACATTTATTGTCTACACTTATATTTAACACTTCCTATTTTCAATGCCAGCAGATTGTCCTCTCCCCCACCAGCACTAGGAACAGACCCAGCTAACCAGTAAGACAACCAGCAGGATTTCTGCTCCATTTAAACTTCAATACCACTCAATCCTACAAAGAGCTTTTTCTAAGAAGCTCCACTGCACCTGATTTTATACATATGCATAATCGTACCCACAAACATTTTCATCTAAAAAAAAGCTTTAAAAAAATTGTAAAAACATCCTATGGAATTCTTATGAAGAAACTATGACTAGAGATGGGTATGAACGTGCCGGGTCCAAGTATTACAATAGCTCTTTGCACAGGCTATTTCAGTTGATATTGTCCAATAAACTGTGTAAAAATAAAGTTTATCTTCTTAAACACCAGAAACTGTATTAAACATAAGGGTGGAGATGATTACTTTTAGATGAGACCTGTACAGGAAAAGCACTTGAATGATTTCTATTTTAAGTACTTACAGTTCCAATAGCTTAATGCCTTTGAGAAAAAGGTTTCAAGAACTGTCTCTGTTTTTGAGACACTTAACCTATTGCTAATGGGATACAGTTAGAGTGAAAGAATTGATATTAGAAATGTCCAGTATGGCTTTTCACTTCTGCTACTTGACTGGACAGATAGGTCTCACATTAGGGATTTCTTATTTGCTGCCTTCTCACTTTTGGATGTATTTGTCTGTATTAGAAGCTGGAAGGTAAGTAGTCAAAAATACATTTTTTTCTGCAGACTTTTTTTTACAGCTAAGGAGACAACGTGTATTTTTCCTGGAAATTCAGCAGCTTTTCTGTCGAATTTTGTTATTAGTTATAATTGGTGGTAATAATAGAATATGTAAAATCACTTGACAAACTGGAAATATTGGCCAGGACTCTGAACTACATAAAGTCATTCCTGGTAGTCCTGCTGATTCCGGTGGGTTAACAGATCGCTGCATCACTTCTATGCACATATTAAAGTAACTGCCAGGATTTATAACCTTGATATTTTTTTAGTTTATACAGTGCTGGGTTTTTGGAGGGCGGGATTTTTTGTTTGTTTGTTTTTTGTTTATTTGTTTGTTTTTTAAGCTTTTCTGGTCTCAAAACAAGAAGCTGAAAGAAACCACGACAAGGGTGTAGCTCAAGAACAAGGTAAGTAGCTAGGAAGACTCAGATGCACGATCAGTGCATCTGCTGTCCTTTCTTCCTCAGATTCCACAGCCTGAGCACCACCACCCGCTGGGAACCTTCTTGGCCAGGACGTGGCCAGAGCTCAGCAGCTGTGCAGAGTTCTGCAGATGCTTCAGTTAAAGTGGTTTAATTATCTGCATTCTAACACAGGCAAAAAGAAACAAGCTCATGACCAAAAGCCCTCTCAAAATCCATCTACCTCATACAATCCTTCCTCTGTACTTATCCAGTCTTGCACCTCTGGTCTGGGTACCCACACCTGTGCCTTACATCATTTCGGGATGGAATCGGCCTCTCTGACAGATGCATACAAGGCCCTGGTACTCACTTTAGGCAACATTCTTACAATCGTCAAGAAATTGTATGAAAGCCTTTGTATTTAAGACCTTAGGTCTACAAACAGCTCATAAATACCAAGCACTGAACTGCCACTATGGTCACTGTGACTTAGATAAATGTAACTGAATGTACTCTACAGATGAAAGAAACAGGCTGAGAAAAGTTAAGCATGCTTTTCCAAAGGATGGCAGCATCAGAGAACAGTGAACTTGGTTTTAATACTCCCACAACAGAAAGAATTGAAGTCAAAACAATTGTAAAGCTTCACCTGTTTTTCTTAACTACTCTAAGTGCTTCGGATGCCAGAAACAAATGAGCATGCCTTTTCTTAGACTGTTTCACTGCAACAGCAAACCTTATTCACTCCCACACAAGAGGAATCAGCCAAGTCAAGCGTCAACACCAAGTCAAGCATCAAGAGGAATCTTTCAGTGAGAGCTCCTGACTCTCACTCACTCTCTCAGTTTCCATTTTGGGGTTTGAAAGGACAGCCAATAACTTCCGACAAATCTTTTTGAGAAAACAAAGTTGCTTGGGATTAAAAACAAACAACAAAACAAAACACTGCATTCCTGGTAGCAATGCAGCAAGCTTTTAATCCTAGAAATGTATACCAATCAAAAAACTGTAAAGCCATGCAAAATAAATATTCAACCACTGAACAGGACACAAAAGCACCGAACAGTTCTGCTGGTCAGCTCAAATTTCTCACTGCCTTCCTAGCACATTTGTTGACTGCAGTAAAAGATACTGAAGATTGTAATATAAGCATGCAAGCCAGACAACGGGTTCCTCGGTTCTGTCCTCAACGGTGGCAAACTGGACACATACAATTATTTGACACTGTGGCTGGAGAACAAGGTGAACATGCAACGACACTTCTCTAAAACAAGTCTCCCAAACACCAAGGATTTGCAGCACAAGGAGTTTTTGAGCCAGCACTAAGTTTATACTAGCTAGCTATGACCAGATTTCTGTGTTTGTATACACCATAATGACCCAGGTAAATTTTCAAAATGTTCTTGTGGCAGTTCCCCAGTTTTACATGCTCTGAATGGAGAATTTCTTTTTTTCTGAGCCTGGCACCTGCTAGTTTCAGTTGACATGCCCTAGTTCTTGTCTGAAAAAGAGACAGCGAGCAGTCATTCGCAAGAGATCTCCTCCACCCTATGTATGGTATAGAGACCTCCATGTCTCAGCTATCCCTTCTCCTGGCTGAAGCATCTTGGTATGTTTTGTCAGTCACTGTATGGAAGCCTTTCCACACTTGAACATCATTTTCAGCTCTCTCTGCAACGCTTATTATACTATGCTCTTTTTAAATGGCAGAAACAGAGGTAGTACCTAAAGTATTCAAAATGTAAGTACACCACAGATTTACAGAAGAGCTTAATAATGTTCTATGCTTAATTTTTTTTTTATGAATTTTCTGATAAATCCTAACATTTAAAATACTTTTTGGACGTTATTGAGAACTGAGCTAGCATTTGATGCTTCCAATTAGTTAATTTGTTTTACTAGGCTAATGATTTCAACAACCAAAAACGGCATCCTCCTGAACCTCCCAGAGCAGCAAGGCATCTACTCTCTGCCTGCACTGCCAAGAACAAATGCATTGTTGGGTTTATTAATGTTACCTGAAGCAATCTATTGGCCTCGTTGCCTCCAGCAAGTGAGCATGCCAAATTCACAACAGAAATAATTGTTTTAATGTCTTTGTCTTGTTTGGATGTTCATTTCAATAACTGCCCTCCTCCCGCCGCCCATCTGAGAAATGAATTCAATGAACTTATTGATCATTACTGAAATATTAAAGAAACGAAAGATAAAAAAGATAAATTCTTACTGTTCTTTGTCAACCTTTTCAGTAAGATATTCTCTACCTTCATCAAAAACATAAGCAAACGAACAACAAATTTTATTACACCTCCTTCGTACGTAGGCCATTTAACTTTCTTGTACATCTCTCAAATGACTTTATCAGCCCCACCTGCACCCTTGCCAAGACACTAAGACAAATTAAAGAGGGAGGGACAGATTTTCTAGGAGACAGTTTAATATATTCTCATCTTTGCCCTGTGCAAGACTCTTACCACCTTCTCACAATTACTCTTGGGGATAAGACAGGAGCAGAAGGAAGGTTTTTGTCTCTACAGACAGCACTGCAAACTTTATTCATCAATTTGGCTGGACAATCTGGTCTCTCGTTATTTTTCAGCATCTAGGATTACATTTCAAATATGGCAATTACTTGCCAGAATTACAACCACACTGACAGTAGAGGTAAAGCCAGACTCCCTTAAAAATCACACACAGAATCATGTTCACGGCCATCTGCTGTCCAAATTTTTTCAAAGGGTGTTGGAAGAATACACACTCCAGTGACCACCCAATACCACCACTACTGAGCTACCTTTGTAAACTTTTGTAACATGGATGGAATTCTGCAAAGACATGGAAGCACACATGGAATAGACTGAAATGAGCTTAATGCAGAAACTGATGTGTAGCAGTTCAAGATAATGACTGTGTAGCAATTTGTGCAAATTTAGCACTTCTCAGGGTTGATTAAGGCTGCATTTGTAAAGGATTCATAAAGACATTCAACAATAAAAATCCTACTTTTAGGACTTTGGCCTAGAGTAATTACCAGGCCTCTGGAGAGACAACTCTAACAGAACCATGAACGCTTCTGGAATATCCAACCTTAAGCACCTTCAACATTTTAAATCTCAAAATACTCTTAATCCCATGTGTAGAATGAGACTCATGCTGAAGTCCCTCTTCTTCCACCCTTCTCAGGCCTTTAGATATAGCCAGACAATTGAGAGAAAACTTTCAATTAGAGCAAATTTTTAGGCAAATTATAAATTTCTGAAACCAGGAGCTTATAATAGCAACATTGACTTAACTGCAATCCAGCTTCCCTGTAATAAATCAGTTGCTTGTTCTGTAAGTCACATGTTCTATAAATCAAAAATTTGGAATGTAAATCTCAGCACTTGTTCATAAATCAGCAATACTGATCAACACCAGGAATAATATTTTGGCAGTAAATCACAGCTGGCAAAGATGTTCTCCTGGGTTAATGTTCTCCTCACTTAAAAATTGCTTAAAGCTGTATTTCGGGGATTCTCCGGCTGAGCCTCCTGAACGCGCCCGGTGCACCCTGCGTTAGTGCGGGACGAGAACACAGCCGCCCTCCCACAGCATGAGGCAGCCCTGAGCATTCAGAGTAACTTCTGCTCGGCCAGGGGGATGTTTTGGAAAGACCTTTCTGCTACTCATGTTTGCATCGCAGAAGCAGTTAGCACCCAAACAGACACCCGAAACTTCCCACCCCAGGTTTCTGCAAGCCACGCGTGCCTACTTCGGAATCCTGTGAGCTTGCTGAATGGCTCAAGCCCATGCTACCATATTTCCACTGCACTTAGTGCCTGGGCAGGAGGGAGGTACATATACAGATTCAGTAACACCTCCGTTGGCACTACAGACCTGTCCCAAAAAACAACTTCAACCTAAAAGGCTTATAATCTAAACAGGTATGAAAACAGGCATGGAATGTATTGGGAAATGCATCCAATACGGTAAAACAATGAGGCTGAAAGACAGAAATAAGCTATTATTAGTTCTGGCTCATCAGCTACTATCCAGCTTAATGCCACAGCTCGTGGAACCTCATCTCTTCAGTAACAACTACAATTTTCAAATACATATTAAAAAAATATTTTACCTAAAAGGGAAGAAAACAGAGTATGAAGACAATAAGTATAGTGGTTTACTTTCTGGTTTGCCAGTGCAAACTTGCCAATGCTTTTCTTAAAAACAAACAGAAAATCAACAAAAAAAAGTGCAAGCGAATTTCAAACTTTTAGGATCCTTTCTAGTACAGTGAGAATGACACAACCTAGAAACAACACTACTTTCTAACATGCATGTTTAATATGAAGTATATTTCTAAGTGAAAGCTATTTATCTTTTCAGTGCAATCAGTACCTAAAACAAACGCACACATGCACATGTTCATTTAGAGCGGTATGAAAGGTCAGCGAGTGTTTACTGAAATTAGGAAGGGTCACCAGGGTTCAGGCTTAATCTTTTTCCCCTCCATCCTTTGACAAAGAAAAAAAAAAAATGTGGGGAAAGTTATTTGTTCTCCATTACTGAATTCTGAAGAAATTATTGCTGGAAAATACCATTCTGCATCAATAAAGAACAATGCTGAATGAAATAATTTCTTCCCTCACTGGAATTATATATTGTTTTTAAAATATTTTTATTATTTCATGTTATTCTAACACAAACCAGTGTAATCACTGAGAGTTAGACTAACTTTGCTTTCTTTCCTAGACTCCACCTGATTCTATAGTTTCTGTGGATTTGAGATGGTGATTTCTCCTGTGGAAACCTGTTACTTCCGAAGGGCACACCTGACACTGCTATATCAAATACTGCACCAGGAGAATCTCGTTTCTATTAACCCTGTTATTTCCTCAGATTATAGGAACAGCACCACTGCACTGATGTGACTACGGAACTCAGCTGGAACCCAGCTCCTCTGCTCTCCACGTACTTGCGAATACAACTGGCAAAAGAACCAATGCCATTAAAAACACTCCTCCAGATCTCTCAGCAACTTCCTACATGCAGAGCAGGATTCCATGAATGACAAAAGGGTTGACCTCAAAGAGCATTCTCCAAACATGACTGCCACTGCCTTTTCCCACAGTACTACAGATGTAACCAAATGACCAAATAAAGGGCAAGGCGGGATTCTGTGGAGCCATTAATCTTAACAAAATGGTCCCGTGCAGCCAACCAGCAACTGTGAAGGCCTGACATATTCCTCTTGCTCCAGTATCCTCTTCAGAGGCCTCCTGCTGAAGCACGTATTGGGCATAGTAATTCACGGCAGTTACCAGAAATGAAGAATTCTGACAGTATGCCGCATCCCCCCCACCCCAAATCCATGTAAGATTCATGCTCTAGAGGCGGAAGAACATTTCTGTGGGATTATGGACTATGAATTACAAAACTGGCTTATTCAGAAAATTAAAGCAGAAAATAGAGGAAGATAAATTAACTAAGGTATCACACAGAATCCTGATGTAATTACAAATTCAGATAGCAAGGCTGACATGAAGTCCCTGTTTAAACGATATTTTCCCATTATGTTTATGAACAGTGAACTAGCCTAGCATGTTCTGTTAGAACAAAAATCCTTTGTTTTTTCTCTAGCAACTTTCAGAGATGTGGTTGAGGTTCCAGTTTGTTTTTGTGATGTTTTGTACCAGAACATCCTTGCATAATGCAGATATCCTATGTCTGAATGACTTTACCTTCACAAATATCTGAAAAAAAGGGAGTTATAATGGAAAACATTAAGCAAATTTAGTATAAAGTCTGCCACCCTACCATGAAGTAATTATGGAGTATCTGTCATTTGCCTTCATAGTAAGCAATAACAGAAGAATTAGATTTGAAATTAATAACTATATAAAAGATGACATTTTATAGTTCAGCATTTAAGACGTTTAAAATGATGCAGTAATTTAAGTGTGGTATTTGGTACATGGGAAGAAAAAAGATCGTTACAACAGCTTTAGCTTTTAATAAATAAGTAACAGTCACCTACTTCATTTCAGCTGGCACTTTCTATGTTCACATTTTCCTAAAGAATTTGATTAGTATTTTAGAATTTTTGACAGAAGCACGCTTCTGGAAAAGGGGCAGGTGAAAATACAAGACATGAGGAGACTGAAGTCAATTCCAGGCTAGCTCAGTAAGTGTCATTAAACATGTTTGTGTTACTTAGACAAAATCCAGTACAATCCCATGCTGTAGCTTTATCTCTACCCACATCATCTGTAATCAAACAGTAAGATGCTGCTGCCTATTAATTGCTGAGAAATGTTTTCTCTGATGCTCCTGGAACTTCTTCCTGGTGTACCCTGTTTTACGGAAGACGTAGGCGGAGAGAAGTGGAAGAGCACCAAGCCTTGTAGCAAACGAATGTTTACATAGCTCAGGTTCACGCAAATTTTTACATGTTAGCAGCTGTGTTTGTGTTTTTGAATCGTTTCAAAAATATTTTGAAATGATGTTAAAATCTCCACCAAGCAATACATTTTAAAGATTCACACAGTCTGGCAAGATGTAAGAAAAGCATTCTGAAACATAACCTTTGATTCCAAAGGGATTTTGTAACTGTGCAAACGGAAATTGAAAGTATTTGATAGTTATTTGTAAAGAATAATGTCCAGACTTGTGAAGGATTTTAATAGCATGTTACAATGTAGATAAAATATTTCTGCCATACAAGTATTTCCAAAGAATCTCTGAAGGATTCTTGACCAATCTCTAGTAATTGAAAAGATTATAAAACTGTTTCTGAAGTACAACTGAAAACTGTTAAATGCACGCAACTATGAGCAGGTAAGGTAGCTCTGTTCACAAACTTCTTTCCCTAACAAAGTTTACCCTGCTCCATCGCATGTATTTTGACACTCCAGAGAACATTGTTTTTATATCTAGCATCTAAATGAACAAAAGTTCTCATGTGAAAAAGGAGAGGATCAAGAGGATAATGAAGGAGAGGTAAGCCCATTGTCAGCAAGGTGTTAACTTTACTTGCACTCATCTTTTTTCTTGCACAGGTCATTATTTTTGCTGCATTATTCTTCCAGTGGATTAAAGACATTAAATACAATTTATAGATGAAAGCAAAACATGGAGACACTGCAGTTTCCCAGAAATCAGATACTCGTTTTCTTCCCATCTCTCCACTGCTCTGTTGTTCAGGATACACTAGCTTTTGAAATATTATC
Source organism: Anseranas semipalmata (assembly GCA_013399115.1). NCBI lineage: Eukaryota > Metazoa > Chordata > Aves > Anseriformes > Anseranatidae > Anseranas > Anseranas semipalmata. Next base: position 936,202 of record VXAA01007452.1, read on the forward strand.
CTCACAAACAACGAAGGACTGTTAAGACCCATTCTGGAAGTTCGTTTTTAAATTATAAATGAAACTCTGAGGCAGATGCAACTCACCTCCTTCTCTGAATGTAAAGTGGGATAGGTAAACATGGGGAAATGTTATGGATTTCAAAACACACAAAGTTTAATCAAATTAAAGCTCTGTTTCACATTCTTTGGCTCTACTTCCAAGGAAACATTTCTATTCTAACTAGCTGAATATTTACTTTAATACACAGCACTGCAAAATATCATCGTACTTCTGTTATTTGCCTGAAGGAAATTCATTTCAAATATGAAACTTTTACACAATATTTACTGTTCAAGTATTGCAGTTTTTATTAAATGGGACTGGAGAGGATGCCAAGGGATTTAAAGAGAGAATTAATAACAACCATTACTAATTTAGGCTTATGCACTACTTTATTGCAAAAGCAAGGATGAAGACAGGAAACCAGGGATAATCCAATTGATACTAAACATTTTGAACCTGTTAACTGTATTTGAACCAAACATTTTTAAAGAGAAGGCTACAGAGCTAAAATAAGATCCATAATCCATCTGAGATAGCATACAAAAGCAATCTTTTTAATTTGTGTAAATGTGTGATAGCACTATGCAGATATATCTCCCTCACCTTTGTATGATATAAAGTGATATCAGTGAGATCTCCAACATATAAAATCAAAGTTAAACAAAAAACTACTGTAATTCAATGAAGCTCAAAAAACTGATTTCAATTGACAATTCTTTTTAAGAAGGAAAACTGGAACAAAAACAGGACAACAGGATAATTCAGACTGGAAGGGACTTAGAGAATCATCCACACCAACCTCCTGCTTAAAGCAAGGTACAGTCAGGACCATAATACAGAGGAAAGAACTATACATTTTCAAAATACGATATACCTCACTTATACAATCAGCTAGGGTGAGAAATGAGTCTCTGGTTTAATTTCACGATTAAGGAACTAGTTTGCTATTATAATACCTTTACATAAAAAACAGAAAAAGCACAGAGAAACCCCAAGTTACTGGAAATACGTATCATTAGAGTCTCTCTTTCTTTCAGTAGACAGCGCAGATGCTCTCTTTTTAATTCAACACGTGCATTCTGAATTCAATCCACACTCTGTTGGCTTTATATCACAACCATTGTGACTTAACTTAGCTTTCCGTAAAGTTACCGATAATGCGTTAAGTGAAAAAACAATTCTGTTTCAATGACCATCACAAAGCATTTCACTGCAAACCAGCAGAGGTCAATGGTTTAATCTAATTTAAGTACAGATGCCAGCAGGAAAAAAAGAAACAACTAATCTTTATATGGGTCTCAACAATGTTCTTTACGATGTCGTAATAAAATTTCTATGTGTAAATAAATGGAAAAATGTTACATAAAATAGTTCTAATGAACATCAAGCATTTATGTTTCATATACAATTGTCTTCTCAGTTCTTCAGTCTGTCTGTAAAATCTAAATTTCAGATCAGAAAGTCAAAACAAATATAGAGGAAGAGGAGGAGACAGTAACTGAAGCATTCAAAAAGCATTCAGGCATTTGTAACATATATGGATCTAAAATGCTCTTTTATGAAAATATTAATGTAAGAAGAAAATATTTCTCACGCAGTTGCCACTGCAAAAATTCTCCCAAGTCTTCCTAATTTAAAAGGTTAATAATTAATTTAAAACATTCTAAGCAACGTGTAATAGGGAAACTATGGATATCTTAAATGAATAATAACTGCTAGAGAATTGCCTTTTCTCTTCACATTATACAGCTAATCTAACAGGCGCAGTTCTAACTGCCACAATTTCTAAGAGAGTGTCTTCCACATACATAATTCTGTATATAAGTGCATGTTTCATATACACCTTCCACGCCTCCTCCAAGATATGTTAACCAATTAAATCTGTAGAATCAAGCACTCAAATTTGGGTGTGACAGAACTGCATTGTTACCGCAAGCTTAAAGGTACGAATTATGTAATTCCAGGTCCATGATCACACAACGTTTATCCCCACAGGATCCCTGCCTCACTCAGTATTTTACTTTTAGCTCACCATGCAATTCGTGCTCTCATTTCTAATGAACTGCTTGTTATTCAGAAACTCCACTTAAACATGGAAAATAGTTTCTGTCCTCTGGAATCACAGAACATCCCGAGTTGGAAAGGACCCACAAGGATCATCAAGTGAAAACTCCTTCCTTTTAGTTTTCGTACTCGAAACCGTAAGAGTCTTCCATGTCACCCAATCTATGGGTGAATTTTACACAAAATTTTATGAAATCTGATGGAAATTAATGGCAGATAAGCAAGACAACTTTCCCTTCAATTGTTTATTTTAACAAGGAACTCCCATGAATTTATCAGTCAAAAAAAGTCAAAAAGCATACTTAACGTGGTAGTGAACTTCAACAGACAGAATCCAAAAACTTTTTTCTTTTTTTGATTTTATTAACTAAATGGGAATAGTGGCCATGTTTCTTCCTATTAACAATCTAAACAGATTCAGGAAGCACTTATCAAAGGTATTATTAATACCAATTATTTATCTGTTCTTTGTTATTTATAATGCACGGCAAATAATATAATACAATGCAAAAATACACAGAAGAAATACAAATATCCTTGCATCAAGTAGCTTAAAAATTATCATCATCACAAGTCTATACAATGCTGAAGCGAGCATGGAGTTAACTTTGCAGTAAAAATTCTTTATGGAACAGATAAATCTTATGTATTGAAAAAGAACCGTGAGTTTTATAACTAAGCTGTATAAAATTAACTACAGTAAATGACAATGAAGTACATTAACTATTAATGGTTCTAATGACCATTAGCTGGAATTATGCTTGAAGCATTAATGAAGACATAAAAGATACCCCAAACAATTACAAGAATAGGAGCTAAGACACCTCTGCTTAGGAAAGCAGGACGAGCTTATTTTGCAGAAAAGCTGCACTGCAACTGCATGCTGCCATAGTCCTGGCACAGAATGTGTCATCTCTGGAGGCCTCCGATCTGTGCAATCTCCATTCCTGCACTGCTTTCAGGAATCTCAGGTTTTATTATTTGAGAGTCAGATTGCTTTTTGTTGCTCCCATCTCATACGAAACCCACAGTAAGGTCATTTGTCTGTCTCGTACCTGTTTCCAACTGCCACCCCATTCTCTTCTTGTACCCGCCCTGTTCACTGAACGAACTATTTACAATTGCCCTCTGGGAAACGAACTCTCCAGCTCCATGGCAGGCAGTCCCCAGCGCCGCTCCTGCTCCCTGCACTGCACTGACACTGCCTTCAACACAGTCTCTAATTACATCGCACTGGTTACAGTTCAGAATCAATACCTGTTTCATCCCAGCTGACCTGTCAGCCACTTCTGACAGCTATCAGCCACTTTCTTTTTACAGTATTTTACCATTATTAACTTCTGTGTGTCTATCCTCCACAGATGTTCTTCGAGCATTCCCAAACCACCATCCTGAGGGCAATGAATACAACTCTGTACGACATCCCCACTTTTTCCCTGTATCCTGGCTCAGGGCAATTTCTCAAACAAATTCACTGCTTTACAGAACTACTATAGCCCCAAAATCTCACTCCTGGGTAGTCACATCAGCTCAAATCCCATCATCTCTGCATCACTTTACATTCATTCACAGTTACATGCATTATTATTTTTATCTACTTAGAAAAATCTGAAGCTGCCTCTCTGATATAAATTTGTGGCTGCCTAGTCAAAAGAACAACTTCAGCTTTTCTAAAGCAGAGCTTTCATGCTTCCCAAAGCTTCTCTAAATACCTGTCTTTGGTGGCGGTTGCGATTTATATCACCCTATTCCTGTTAGCCCCCTGGTTAACAGTACCCTGTTCCACAGACCCATAGCTCGAGCACATTATTTTTACGACTCCATTCTCTCTCCGGTAGCAGGGCCACACTGACTTTCTCTCCTGGCACCACAGAGAAACCAATCTTCACTAAAAGTCTTCCAGGGTAGGAATCACTCTCTATCAGTAGGCTCGTCATTCTCCCACTAAAATGGGGAATAATGAGAAGGATGAAACTATGCTCACACCTACTGCTCCACAGAGAGGCTAAGTTAAGGCAGAAATAAAACTTTTAACACTCAGGGATCTGCTGACCTTTCAAAAGATACACACGCTCTCTGTCATTTTTCCTTCCTCTTGATTAAATGGCAAGAAGATGAGACTTTTAATACGAACAAAAATTATACTAATGCACGAAAGCACTTAAAATGCAGTGCAGGGAGGTAGTTTTCCACTATGATGAAGCAAAAAATAAAAATAAAATAAAATGATAAAATAAAAAGCTCACCACCAAATAGATCAGATGATTCCATTCTCCCCAGCTACTGCTAGTTCCAAACACTGTAGGAAGCAAAAAAGACCATGGACTTTCTTATGTGTGTTCATAGATGTCTACACAAAAAAATAGCCTAGCTAATGCTATAACTGAATGATGTAATTCAACTAATCAATAGTAATTATGAAACTCTTACATTATCACCCCCATTCCACAGCCTCACTACTTACTTTTTCCCCCTGATTAAACCAAAACCAATTCAGTCAAAGTGATCAACTGACCCAGCATCCCCATCCCAAAATACTGGCTTCTGGTTTTGCAAGAAAGAATTAAAATCTTCAGCATGATCAGACATTTTCCCTTAAAAATGCAGTTTTGCTTGGTGTTCAGCTTCTTTTAAAAAGTTTCAGTGACCAATTTTAAGCAAGTTGTATCTGTATCTAACTCAGAACACAAATGGAACATGTTCAGTAGAGACTGAAAACCTGCTTCTGCTCAAACTTTCTAAAAATAGCCTGTGTCAGTTCTCCCTGTATTAACACTAATTAAACAAGGAAATTTGTATTTCTACAAAAATAAAAAAGCAATTCCAGTCCTACGCTGCTGCTGACTATAATATTTCAGAGGTAGTCATTACAAGCACAAACTTTCCTTCGTTCATGATCTGCTAGTCTGCCACCTTGTATAGATGTCAAGCTAGTCAGAACGGGAGGGATCATATTATGCTCGTTTGAGACATTTACACCTCAGATCATAAATCAAATTGCTGGCGCTCTATAATGAAAGATCGATGTTGTTTTTGTAGAAAGACCCTATAGAATTTTATAAATAATGAGAGTTTAGTGGAATGTGTAGGCAACAGAGAACAAACGACATTTTCTCCAGAGGGGTTTTTAAAACCACACCTCAAATGTGATAAATGTAGTGTGATGTGAAAAGCTACCAATGTTAATACGCTGTGCAGCATAAAGAGTTCAAAAATTAGAAGCCAGGGCATTTACTTTCTGCTGTTTAATGGTTAAGCAATCATTTCATCAAGACATTTTCTCTTCTTACAGCAGCAGTGGGTCACAGCTAGCATTTCTCAAGATTTTATAGATGGCACCAAAACACGATCTTTTTTTATTAGCAAAGGTGTCGATCTGAATATTTTAGCATATCTGCAGTTCACTGAAATGCACTGCACATGTAACAAATATTTCCACAAATTCATTGCACTTTACTCTTAAGTAATGAGATAATATAGTTGCCAGCTAGGGCGCTGTCTGGGAGTCACAAAAATAGTTTTTATTTCTGAACTTAACTTTCTGCTCTTAGGCAGACAGGCGTCACGAGGCCAGTTGCCTCGTACACCCGCTGCGGGGTAGCTCTGAAGGCTGAGGATTTAGGCTGAACAGCCTCCCTTATTTCTAATCCACGGCTCTCTGCTGTTGCCCCACTGACATGGGAGGTGGGGAGGGAGGTGTTGGGGATGACGATGCAGACAATGGGCAAAAAGCTCCTCCCTTCTGCCTCTCATGGGCCTCACCTCCTTCCTCTCTTTCCTTGGTACAAGAATCAAGCCTCAACTCTTCCTCTGGTCCCTTTTCTCTCTTCTCACTAACGATGCAGTATTCCAGCAAAGGAGAAAGGGATAGACAGAACAGAGCTCAGCAGAATCAGGGATAGAAGCAACAGCTCAATTACTTCTTCACAGGTAGAAAGTTCAAGCAGCAGTTACTCTGATACTCTTGAAATGATCCCTTGAACCAAGAATGCTGTCAGGAAGCCTTGACAATTAAGGTATTACGACCCAGGGCTACAAAACAAAGTCTGAGCCTCTAGCCTGGGCAATAATGTCTGCCTTAAGACTTTTTCCTTTAGCATTTCCCATACAGCTATCCCAACATACCAGTGAAGCTCACTTATATCTCTTGGAACTTGCTTTTAGCATATACTGAGTACTCAAGAGGAAGGGGATCATCAGGGAAACAAAAAAAAATGACTCCAGGACACTACAAACTCATGTTTTCAAATGGCATTTGGAAGGAGGTAGATGTTCTCTTTGAACATAATTTTACTGAGGAAAGCCTTAGTAGGTTATGTGAGGCATGCAGCCTTACTAGTTTCTTTTCAGAGGTATGCTGCCAATTCAGTTTGGAGTGCCTTACTATTTTAAAAACTGTCAAGGAAGTTCAGAGTAAATAATGGGTGCCTTTCTATGTCACCATAAATCAAAGGAAATAATGAATAAAAATAATGTTCCACTTCATAAAGTTCTTTATACTCTTCTAATAAACTGTAACTCAGAAAAATATGAATGCAAAGACCAACTCCATATCTAATGCATCCAAAAGATTTAAGTGGGGAAAAAACAGTTGTAACCAATAAACAAGATTTACCTGATTACTGCACGACAATGTTATTTAATGCACACCTGTGTTCACAAGCTTAGAAGCAGGGGAACACTGAATTCTTTTCTTGGCCCTTTCAAGGTCATGATAGCCTTTATGCTCTGTACAGTAGTAGCCCAAAGTCATGCAGTTAGTTTTAAGTTATTGCAAAACATTGACATTAATTCATCTAAAAGAACACCTATTCATTTTGATGTATTTCTAGAAGGGACTTAGCCTACTTGGAGACTGCAAGAAGTCAATAAATTTCATCAGCGTTTATAATCTCTTGGCAGGGACTGAAAAGAAAAGATAAACTGACAAAACCGAGAGAATCAGTAAAGTGAAAATGCTAAGCCAGTCTTACAAATGTGCACACCTACTTGCCCCAGCTAAAAAGAGATACAGTGCTCACTTTAGCACTTCAGAATGCTGGTATCCGCTTTGCTAGTCAGTGTAGTTCATGGGACCTTCTGCTCTCCTTAAATTTCAGAAAACACTATAAGACAAACATAAAAATCAGTAAGTTAATGAATTTTAAAATCAACTGTCCCTACCACGAGTGTTTTATATCTATACATCTCTACGTATAGTTAGAGAGATAGAGAGATGCGAGCACAATCACTTAGCACTGAAAATATAAGTGCTTAGTTTTAGTCTGCTTATATGAAGTCCCAAATCTTCCTATTGTTTTTTTACTTACAGAATAAATGGAATCTTATGCAATGAACAACATTAATTTACTTGGGAATTTCTGGCCACACATTGGCAGATGCAACTTTTTTGTTTTCCCTTTTTTAACTTTCTACTTATTAAGAACAGCTGCCTGCCAGGCTCAGGACTTCCAATCTAAGGACAGAAAGTCTCTTACTATGACAACGAGCTGAACACTCTCGTTACTTATCCAAGTATTCTGCTCAACCTGCTCAGTCTGTTTTGCTTAGGATCTCTTTGGGTCAAGTCTTCATATGATGCCTCACAAACATACAAATGATAAAAATTTATCAAGTTGTCAACAGTGCTCATTGCTATTCTGTGACACTCAAGAGACCAAAATATCTATGATATTTTCCTGTTACAGAAGAGTAAATTGAGAGATATCTTAGTAGATAATAAGAAACAAGCATAGCTGTGGCAGCAAGAAGTGTAATGAAGAAGTTCAGGTTTAAATGAACAACAGACTCAAGGTCCCGAACACTTGGAATGCAGACTGGAACAATGAACTAACTTCTGTGATTCTTCTATTTACTATGCAAACTGCACACATTTATGCAACGCTGCATGCTAAATTGCAACAGCAAAATCCATGTAAGATACTCATTAGAGCTAGATATCGATAAAGACTTTCAACTGTTGCAGTATTAAAATGCTAATCCATGCTCTGTGACAGAAAATTGACTTTACTGCCCATTAAGTACTGACGTGTATTAATGTTTTTGACACTTAAAATACTAATCCTTAAGCAGGTACCACATGGACATGTTAGATAGTTTACTGGAAATTAAGGCAAGCATTGAAGAGATTGTGTCTCTATACTCATGCTTTACAAATGCTGTTCTTTAGAACCGTCATCTTTGGCCAAACAGGAAATCACATTTGTTTAATGAAAAATGAGTACTAAAGGCACTAAGAAAGCACTACGGGAGCATCTTTTCAATGCTGCTATTTCCAAAACAATACTCAAAGAATTTCCAGAATTTAATTATGTCCTGCCCCCTTCAGTGGGAAGAACATGCTAATAAGCACACACACACACACACAAAAAAACATTTAAAAAGTAACATGAACAAAACGCTGCACAGGAAATTCTTCTCATTATTACATCGCTTTTGATATATTTTATTTATTTGATCATTCCAAAGAGCCTGCAGGATGAAATAACATAGGAAAGGGTAGAACGGAAATTAAACAGTTATCGTGATGGGCAATAAAATGCTACGCGGGAGACTAAAATTCCATTATTCCACAGAACAAGAATGTTGTTTAACCTAAAAAACAATAGCCCTTGCATACCTTCTCTCTTCACTATGATCCAGATCTAAAATACCTTTACATTACGTTACATACAAGGGCCAGATCCTTTGCCAACTTAGAGCACTTTACATTCATTTTAATCACTTTACACTAAGTACCTTCTGTATTTCTAACCAACAGCAATCAAATTGACAAATCCTACTGACATAATTAACTTAATCTACTGTTCCAAGTTGCTAGGGTTGAGAAAGACACCGGCAAATGGAGGTTTGTAATTATTTTTTGTAAAGATTAGAAGCTGTTGTACTTAGTACACATAAGCAAGTACTGGAATTATAACTCTGCTAGGCACAGTGGTTTATCAGTGGAAACAAGGTCTCGTAAATAATGACAATAATATATTACTTCTCTACCTCTGAGTCTTTCTTTGTTTCTTGTTGCAAGCAGTCCACTAATAAGTGGTCCCTGGGAAAAGAGTAACTGGAAATTCATCTGAATTTTGTGGTAATGTGGCTTTATTGGCTGAAAAAGTAGCCTTTCTGCTATTTCCAGGGCAACTGTTCCATTGAAGAAGTGACAATATTTTAGAAAACACTGCATGCAGACAGGGAAAGCATCCTCTCTCAAACAAAAATATGGCTCACATTTCAAAGCTATATCTTCCCCCTGAAGTGTTGAGTGCATCCGTCGCTCCTAAGAGTACAGTAAAATTCAACAAAATCTATGTGGTTTCATATTAATAGTGGAAAAACAATAAATACTCTCCAATTAATCTTACATATAAGAAATATATTCCTTCAGGAGATACTTTATCACTTCAAGCTATGAGAAAAAACTTAAAGACATTTTAATATCTGGGAGGAATACACTTATAACATGCATGCGGCATGTAGAAGAGTTAATATATAGTAACTGTAATAGTCAGACACTAAAAAAATTATCTGCTTAGAACAGGTGACTAACCCAGTAATTATACATACATATTTAGGTTGGACATTTAGCTTTCAAGTTAATTACCAGCAAAAAAAATTAACCTGGGGTGTCAGCAGGAAATTAAAAAAACCTGATGTGTTAGAAACACAAAGCAGAGCAGTCTGCTTCAAGGCTCAGATCAATTTAATTTTTTAATCACTCTCTTACACATTTATTCTATTATTCATACTCATAATTTATTCATCCCAAGATGCACCTGTGAAACTCCTTGATACTGAAATTTTAGTGTATTAGCTTTGGAAAAGTTGGGATATATTTGCCTCCGAAAGTACATGAAAAATAAATAATTAAGAAGTTTACCTCTTCTGCTTTGAAGCAGAAGCTCTCCACGATCACAAAGTCTAGTTTTAGCTAGCTATAGCGATGCTTGATGTTATATGCTCAATTAAAACATTTAATTATGGCAGCTGTTGCTGAACACACACTCAAATTCACCAAGGTCCAGATCCAAAGTTCCGGAAATTAAAAGTTTTCAGCTGGCTTTCCATGAGCTCTGCACTCCACAAGCATCATTAACATTTTATCCAAGTCTCTCTCCCCTAGATCTACACAGGCACTATGTAGCTCCATCCTATTTACATCTTCTCAAGTTGAAACAGCTTACTGCGACACAGTCACTTCTCTCTTGCCAATTGGACAGAGGATAAACTGGATTCTGGGGCCATGTACAGTCATCCCAAGCCGTAAGTCTGCTCTAATTCCTTTGCTTTTGCTATCTCTGTTTGGAAAAAGATAGATGAAATACATCTCACAACCCTTCATTTTCTAAATGCGTTATAATTAAAGAACCAGGACATGAGATATGTCAATAAAGTCAGAAGACAGACTAATTAGGACTTTAAACCAAACCAATCTGCTTCAGGTGACATTTACTTTTAGTCCCAAGATCTTGATGCAAGGTGTTTACGCAGCAGCCACCGCCGCCTCCCCTCCCCATGCCTATATACTCAGAGGCTGTCAAACCCTGTGCCACCGCAGCCTGAATTTGGGATTCTCCCAGGTGTTCAGAGAGCAGCTTTACACGAGCCAAGCCAAGGAGGAGCTGAATGCTGGGAAAGGGCTTTATCAGGAATTTATTTTGCTGCAAATCATATCTATGTGTTTGCCTTATTCCCCTGGAAGAACTAAACTGCAGACTTCCACCTCAGACACATAACTAGCGCCACTATCGACTAAAAAATAATTTAACTTTTTTTTTAAAACACTTCTTTTTCCTGTAATTTTTTCTCTAACAAACTCATGAAGAAAAAATAAGAAATGCTTATGGTTTAAATGTAGTAATTTTCATACAGTTTGTAAATAAAAGCTTTCAAATGACCCAATTTCACAGGAAAAGTATGCTCAGTTCATCAACTGGAAATCCATCTGAGATATGAATTAGGAATTCTTAAGTTTCTGATCTTCTTATAAAATATTTTGATCTCCAAAAGGGGAAATAAGTAAAAGCTTAGAGCAATTTGAAAATGAAGAAAGATTAAATTTAGTTAATGAAGTCTGGAAATAATTTCATTTAATTATCACATCTTATATTTTGTCATTTATTAATCTTGTCAACTAAGTGAACCAAATTATCACTTTATCCTTTTTTATTAGATACTAAAATATTTTGTTATGCTTACGTGGGTCTACTGAAGCAGCTAGGTGGCATTTTAGTTTCAAAGCTGAAAACAGCCAAGATGAAGACTGCTGGTAACGTGAACAGCTTTAGTATTTCACCACAGCCTACTGCAAAAAGCAGGGGGAGGGAATGTTATCTCTCCGATTATTATTTTAATTTGAGTTATTAAAATACATTACTCAGAAACTGGGGTTAGCACCCAAGATGCAAAAGTGCAAGTTTTGCTTCCCAGCCATAACTACTATGCTACAGATACACTGAGAGCACTGAAAAGCGTATGTGGAAAATCGATTACTGAGCATTCAAAAATGAGAAACCTCTGCATTTTGGTGCATTGAAAAAGGCTGGAATAACTTCTCACATTGTGATCTCTTTGTAAATAAATTTCATATTATTTTGGGGAAGAAAGGGGGAGTCAGTACATCAGAGGTATAATTGTCTTTCACTTTGTTTACTAAATATTACCCATCTTAATTATTAAATTTCTTAAATGTAAGATGTGCTTTAAAAAGCTAATCCATCGGTGCATTAATCCAATACTGTGTAACGATACAATTAAAAACAGAGACTTACTATTATCCAGAAATGCATATTAAGGGAAAAGTGTACACATGATTATCACAGATGTTTACCACACATGCTCATCACTCATGCTGCTGGGTTCAAGAACAGTTCAAGAGATCCAGCGCTTGTTCCACCTTCTTAACTAACTTGACTTTTGGGTGCTTTTAAAATCTCATCTTTGTTATTCTCTGGATTCTTTCTATTTCATAACAGCAAACCTCCTCAAGAATCAAAGGACTGAATCATTCACTGCACAACGCAATCTGACATACAGCAAATTCTTCTGCCCGTACAGCACTGGATAGAAGTAGGTCATATTGAGGTGAAGGCTCAATATTCCATTATAATAAAATAATGGCAATACTTAGGATGGCTTTCCATCTCAAAGAACTTTAGAAACTGTTATTAATCTTCATACTTTGCTATAAACCTGCATGGACTAAGTGAATAATTTCCATATTTCATCCTTTTTGCATTTGTATGTGTTAAACCTAAAAATGGTATCACTCTGGTGGAGAAGCAGAGACTGTAAACTAATAATGGACATTATTTTTAGAGGTATTTTGGATCCTGCAGCTTTTAAAGCAACACTACTGTGAGGCCAGAGCAACTATAAGGTAGAAATGGTGTTCTGTATCTTGTTCACCTGATTGTTATATATAATCTTGATATTAAATATTGAATTATATGAAATTATATGAAAACAAGTCATTAAAAAATGCCAGAATACAACATACTTCCATAATCCAGTAAAGGAAGTAAATAAAAAAAACTAAAAAACCACATTCTTATTGGCAGGCTTTAAAACATGCAGGTAATTTTTATTATTCGAGAACTAGGAGACTGCTAGGAATATCTTACAATACCAAAATAACCAGAGGTTTTTGTATGAGATTTGAAAGATACTTCCCACATTTTAAAAGTAATTAACTGAATTCTCTCCAAATGACAGAACAAGCAGCAATAGTTTAATTTCCCTGAACTGTAACAGACAGACACCCAACACCCAAGTATTGTATTTCAAATAATTTTAATTAAATCTGTATAACAAAACAAGGAATGCTTCACATCTTAATTGAAAAATCACCAGCTAGAGAACTGAGACAGTGAAACAGCCTGCAAAGCACTGAAATGTAACTGAAAAAGAGAATAGATGAGAGCATTTCAAATGGTCTCACTAGCCAGCAACTAGTGTAAATACTGCAATTCAAGTGACGGCATTTTAGTGATTAAGAGAAGAACTAATTTCTATTCTATTCCTCCTTTGCTTTGAGAATTATACCTCTTCCTTTGAGAATCCTTGGCTGAACACAAAACTTCACTGTATACTCAACCAAACCAAAAGGCCTACTGTTGATGTAAGCACTAAACATGTTAGATACCAGCCTATAAGCAATACAAGATAAGTAGGTATTTATCATCACTTCTGCAGCTGTCATCTGTACTACAAAAATCACCACCTTGTAGAGGGTCCTTCTGATCGTATTTGGAAAGACGGGAAAGAATGGTATTCGTGGGCTTTGTATCAGGACGTATGTTCTGTGCAGCGACACAGGTGAACGGTGTAAAGAACAAGGCAACAGTTGAGCTTTACTCCATGATGTGAAATGAAGCAGTTAACTTCTAAGATTTTGACATGGGAAGCCTGCCAAGGCCAGATGGAAATCTCAGCTGTCATACGCAAAGGTCATTCTGTCCTTCTCAGTACAAGGTGTTGCTAAAATCCTGGCTGCTATTCATACAAGTTCGCAATATCTATCCCTTTTAATTAGGAGCTAAAATGACTTGTTTGTGTTATATATGATTTCCTTGTTATTTGTTGTCTTGTCTTTAGTTGGTTCTACTTTTTAATTATAGAAGTCCATCAGACATGCCCTTGAGGTAGTGCTGATCATATAGGTTTATATTTCTAAATAATCTGTTTAGGGAAGCTTGGATAAGTCTTAAAGGGAATCTTCGATAAGCCTTTGTTCTTTTAAATTATTTTATCATAATGCAGCATTTTCAGAAAGGGCAATTCTTGCTAAATAAAAGGTTTATTGATGACACTTTCATAGTGGAGTTTTAATGAAACTACTTCTAAAATATTTTTACAAGCCCTGCTTAACCCTCTGAGACTACCTATGAACAGCTCTAATTATAGCTTAATGTTGATAATGTTGTCCACCAGAGAAGCATACAGAAATACTTCTCATATAATTAATTATTATAGGGTCGCTTGTACCTTTTTATTTAAAAACAAAAAACCACAGAATCCACGGTTTTTATTGTAAGGAGCTATGATAAAAAACAAGTAGCAATGACTATTCAAGTTCTTCAAGCACTGATGAAGATATAGGTATGTAAAATGACGAAGAACATTTTAAGTGAGGAAGTAATACCACAGCCAGCGGAGCAGTAGGAAAAATAGTGTATTTGAAGGACAGCAAAAAATGTTAACTAAAAGATCAGAAAAACTTTCTATTTGTACTACAAACAGCTAAGTAATAACTGAACCTTCCTAAGGACTCGTGAACAGGATTAAACACATCCTGAAGCACCTTTAAGTCCTACTTCCCATCGCCATGTCTCTTCATCTTTCGATAGAGTCCTTCACCTAAGGCTGTCATGGCAATTATGCAGATATAGGAAGAAAGGTCTCTGCCTGTATTTATTATGCCTAAAAAGCTCTCTGAAAAATTCTTAGTCAGATTCTTGGGTTCTGTCAAAAATCTGAGACCAAGTAATGTTGATTCCCAATTTCATTAAATGAAACCTAAAAAAGTTCTAATAGCTCATCACAAAGGGCAGAAAGAAAATTCCTGTGAAGAAGGTAATCATGCCCCGGTCATTGATGGCAATATACTTATATGATGCCTTGACATCTTCGTGTGAAATCAGAGTGTAAAGAACCATAGGTTCCAGATGTGAAGAACCATGAAAGTGGAGGCAAAGATTTTGAAAACCCTTTGGGTCTTATCTTGAAGTGCTCTTTCACTTTTGTACTCTCCCCAGTCCTGTAGCTGCAACTCGCCCAGTCAGGAAGTTGCACGGTTAAGTACCTGACTTGAACACGTGAATTAATGTTTGTATTAATAAAACGTATGGCATTTTTTGAAGGAAATCACAAGGCTTGAGCCATACTTTATTCCATCTCCTAAAATGAAGGAAGGGAAACCACCTGGGTGCAAAGCTTTCTATTAATATTGAATTTATTGCCAGTTTATATACTTAAATCCAGCCTGTGAGAATTTTAATATGCCTGATGGCACATCAGATGGACATCAGATAAGATATTATGCCAATGATCATAATTATATAATACAGTCATCAGTGAAGTGTCATGCCAGAATTGGAATAGGTTATTTTTAGTGTTAGCTTAATATTTTAGCCGTTGTTAGTTCCAGTTTCCTCTTTCTCCTTCCGTTCCCATATGAATACATCTATTTGCATTATGATGTACAAAAAAGTCAACAGTCGCCCTTGCAAACTAACACAAGGTAACGTTCTGCAGAGGGCACCCTCAGTACAGTCACAACAGATCACCCTTTTCCACCGCATCTCTCCTGCTCAGTAACTTTAACTACATAATATCACATTTAAGATTGTAAGGAATATACAATAGTAAAAAGGCTTTCTCTGATGGCAGCATTACAATGTATCATGTAGTCCTGTGAAAGAGAACAAAGTATACCCATACAGAGTACAGTCACTTTTCTTTTCAAACATCAATGCTTTTAAGCTTAATAACTTATCATGAATTAATTTGCTGCTGAGAACTACATAAGAATACTAGATACACTCTCTATCTGCTATTGTTATTTGTACTCCATTTTCTTCTCTATTGTTCCTATGGAGGCTATTCAAAGATACAGGAAGAAACTTCTATCCTAAATGAAAGGGGCATTTCAAACAAACGTGGCTATAGTAGCACATATCCTATATGACATAACATTAAGGCTTTCTAGCATTTTTACAATGAGTTCTCATAATTGAGACAAGCTATTGTCTACATGAGAGGTGCAAGGAAAAACTCATTTAAAGCCTTGTCTAAAAGCATATTCTCTCTGCATTGTCTTACTGCCCAAACCATTCACACCCAACGCGCTGCTTTTTTCTGCTGACCCAGCTGCTTCTTTTCCAACACTGCTGCTCACGTAACCTCTTTTCCCCCCCCCTCCTTCAGAACCATAATTTCTGGGCAGTTTCACAAGAATTTTGATTGTTGTTGTAAAGTTTATATCATTGCCATCTGACAGCTGTTTGCTGGCCTTTGTGAAATGCGTTGATGGTCTCAGTTCATTTCCTAACAGGCAGGTGTTCACAACTTAAAAACAAAACATCGCCTCTGTTGGCGCAAAGACTTTTATCCAAGAAAGAATGTAAGCATATGCTCACCAATGGGTTAAAATACATGCCTAGACATTTTTAAGTGCTCTTTTGTGAGGGAGGCTGAACTTCGAAGACAGACTAAAACACCAAGAGAGAATGATCTCTAGTAGATAATCCTATCGCAAAAGATCTGAATTTAGAACAGGCACAAATCTTCATTTTCAGACATTCTGCTTTGCTTAATATACTGCGTTCTGGTGCTTGTGCTCACTACAGCAAACAACGCTAGCACTGGACCTAAGTCTGCAACACCATGCTGTACCACGATATATCATCAGATCTCTAAATATCAACATTTTGGTAGGTTCCCTGGAAATGCAAAGGTCTTTAGCCACAATCATCTTGGTGATCTTTATGTAAAACAAAAGATGAGAAGTAGATTTGAAATGACTACTTCCAAAATAAACACTGGAATACTTTCAAGCTTGGGTGGTGTTCTGTCCTCCAAGGATGGAGGAAACTTCTCTAAACTAGACTCAGTATTTTATATTTCTCTATGGTAAAAATATCATCTTATTGATATAATTGGGAGCTTACTACTTCTTCATCTATCTACTCACTTTATCTTATCCTTAAGTTTTTGACATCTCCCACAAGCAAACATATCCCATATAGGACGTTTTGCCTTAGCAGGTATTCATTTTACTGAGCTCCACTATAATTTGTTAGTCTTAAGTGATGCCTCAAGATGTTTCACACATTCTGAAAAGGAAGCTAAAAGGGAATAATTTGCATATATTACTTAAGTTGTACATGCTGTAAATATTGATCTGCTGATAGAGGAGCAAGGGAAAAAGTTGTTCTAAATTAGCACTTGAGTTTATAGTTTCTATGAATCACTTTCCAGGATCAATTTTTAAACTTGGCATAGAGATTACAGCTTTGCTCACCACTGAGGCTAAAGCCTATTTGACTAGAACTCCCATTCTAGCCTGTGACATTCAGCATATATCATGGCAATCTACAGATCATGAAAGCTCTTACTTTTTTTCTTTTGGAGTTACTCCACATTTATCACAAACGGTTCAAATCTCAACTACTCCTCTTTGTTATGCAGACAGTGAAGATGCATTTCACAATTTTGACCTGATATTTTTAACCAGCTCCCACCGACTCTCAAGGATGGTGCACAGACACTCTTGCATAATGTTTTAAATAATTTTGAAGCCTTTTCTCCCCGCAAAAGTGAGAAGCTGCAATTTACCTAATGCCCGAGAACAAAAACCAACAATAGAAAAGCCTACCTTCATGCCAACCTCCACTACAACTATTCCTTTTGGAAAGGTTCTGGTGGAGAATTACAAATCTCAGGAAATATGAATAAACATAAACAGGCATCAGCTAGATAAAATGATCATGGTATATTAGCTCAAACTAAATTGTCACTCATTTAAAAAGCTTACTGTCAGACGTGACAAATACGTGAGGCTTGGGAGCACATCTTTCTCTTTCACAAGCACACAGTGCATAAAATTGCCACGGCCAATGCACCATTCTGATTAACAATGTAATTGCTACTATTAATAAAAACCATGCTAGATAAAAGGTACCAAATATTCCATAGAGTGCTCACACCACATCAGTACCTCAGTAACAAAACATGGCAGAAAGAGATAAGGAAGTACCTTCAGGATAAATATGCATCTCACAGTGGTTCCTGCATCAGAAAAAATTAAAAGACCCTAGGGAACACCGAGTGCCATTTGAGAAGACAGAAGAAAGTCACACTGTCCTGAATCCAAGTGATTCACCCTCAATTAATAATAGGAATGTCACTAAGTTCCCATAGTGAAGCTTAGTCCCCACACAGCTATTCACTACACAGAAAGCCCTGGAGAGGACACTGATCTTACCAGCATCTCTGCTGCCTGAAATTAGGTGCGACTCTGTACACCTCTTATCTCGAAGTGGACAGATAACCCCCCATCGGAAAGCCCGGAAATTTTTACCTCCCAAGAATTATCTGTATGCTGATCATTACCAGACAGAAATCATACTGCTTTCCTCTGAAAACAGTTCCATTTGTCCAATTTGATGAAAATGTTAACATTATGGCATACATCACCCCTAATGAAACTATCCTAAAAATAACAAAAAGCTATGACTGATTCATCCGCAGGGCTGGCCATTAACATAACAGCAGTTACATACGACCATACTTGTGGTTTTCAGTCTTTGTCCAAAACGCATCACCTCTTTACTGAAGCCGTCTGATGTGCTATTTCATGTTTCGACAAAACAAAATACTTTCTTCTACCAGAGAATACTACTGGGCCCATTTTTCATTGCTGAGATTTTTATTTTTAAGAATTTTCCACCCAAGCAAATGCTTTTGCTCTGACAGCATTTAATAACAAGTTTGACCTTGGAGTGTCTAAGTTTAAATGATTTCACAGAGTACACTACAGCAGAAAATCAGGGGCCAGGGATTCTCTTCCTTATTTGAATTTTATTATTTTGGGAGAAGGGGGACTCCCTTGTTTCACAGAAGAAATTACTTTTGAGCCATAGTGCAAAGACTTTTTGCATGAGTGCATTAAGAGCCACAACTTTTTATGCTTACTGCAGTTGATATATGACTGTCACTTTCGCCAGAAGTAACTGTGCTACCTCCTCTTGGGAATATCCCTGCAAATACAGTACAGAAAGCTGAAAAGAACTGGTTTGTATTTAGAATGTGTCGGAGAAGGAATATTATCCTAACAGGGGGGACAGCTTGAGCACTGTCCCTTCCTGACAGCCCCACGGGCGATACAGCTTAAAGAAAGGGAGACTGCAACCCAATTCTCAATATTTCTAGTGGTTTCATGTCCAACATTACTTCTGTGATGCTGCTCATTACCAAGCATCACTCCCAGAAAGGTGTGGGTTGTAATGCAGAACTACCAATGACTACAGTTTGCTGTATTTTATCTATAGAGTGAAACATGTGCTATTCTTTATATCTGAAGGGCCAAACATACTAGTAATTAATTTAGATGAGTAAATTTCCAGAACTGATCCTATTCACGTATTTAGGGCTTTTTTAATTTCTCAAATTTCTTATATATACACCATACAAACTTTGAGAAATACTAAAGACACAGACACATACACAGAGTAATTATTTCATTTTAATGCTCAGTAAGAATGAAAATTAACTTATGTTGCTGAATAGAAAAAAGCTAATGTGGTGCAAAAACACTTATGTTTGGCTTAGTTATTGCATAATTAAAAGATGAAATTATCTTTGGTAGAGCTGCATTAATCTTTTTTTTCCGCCTGACATAATACCATCCTAACTGCAATTGCGTAGATACAACAGTATCCGACAGTCTAATCATTGGTTCATCTAACAACACTCACAGGGCGTCAAAGTGTTGCTAAATCACTGCCCTTCCCTATTCTAAAAAGCCACCAGGTGAGCTGTTCCAGTCATAACAACAGCGGAAAACAACGCAAAATAATTTATTGTCGACAGATCTGCAGAGAAAAGCAACGCTGCAGACAGAATATTGCTGTAGGTAAAAACGTTTCAGATATACTCTGCATTAGACTTATACAAACCCACTTGCGGACCATGGAATGATTTTACATTTTATGGATATTCCATTTTCATGAAAAAAATAAATCTCTAAATGCACGGGTTATTAATGTTCTGTACTGTTCTAAAGGATTTTGAATGCATTTGACATGTTCACTGTGGTAACAGTTATACAATAAAAAATGTGCTTCGGCACTGATCTCTGTATAGGATGGATTTCCCTTCCTACACAAAAAGTATATACAAATTCTGCAAAAAAAAAAAATGGTTTTCTTGGTGCATCACAAAAATTCACAAATAGTAGAGGAGAAAAAGAAGAAAAAAAATAGACAATCACAAAGACAATTCAAGTAATTTGACCATTTTGTTCTATGTCCTGGAAAATAAAGATGCTGAAAGAAATTACACTCCGTTATTGTTCATAAATTATCTTCTATTTGATAATGAAATTCCCCATGCAAACCTCTCTATAATTGTGATTTTGGTGGGGGTGTGTATTCCCTAATTTACATTCAGAGTTATAGTTTACCAGAGATGCTCAGAAATGGCAGATAAAAACATCAAATTTGCAGTGACTGTCACTGGAGACTTCTGTTTCTAACACAAGTATCGCTTAAAAAAAAATGAAAATGTGCAGTTAAAAATATCAACATAATTACAAAGTAAAGGCCATAAATGACACAAAAGGCATCAAAAGCATTGCATTTAATATATATATATATATATTTTTTTTTTTTTAGAAGTTTGTATTTAACTCATAATCGTTGCAAAGCCCAGTAGATTTCCCAAATGACAACTACTGACCCTTCTCTAAGGCCTCACAGGGAAAAGTGTCCGCAGGCTGGCACCCTCCACNGGGTGTGTATTCCCTAATTTACATTCAGAGTTATAGTTTACCAGAGATGCTCAGAAATGGCAGATAAAAACATCAAATTTGCAGTGACTGTCACTGGAGACTTCTGTTTCTAACACAAGTATCGCTTAAAAAAAAATGAAAATGTGCAGTTAAAAATATCAACATAATTACAAAGTAAAGGCCATAAATGACACAAAAGGCATCAAAAGCATTGCATTTAATATATATATATATATATTTTTTTTTTTTTAGAAGTTTGTATTTAACTCATAATCGTTGCAAAGCCCAGTAGATTTCCCAAATGACAACTACTGACCCTTCTCTAAGGCCTCACAGGGAAAAGTGTCCGCAGGCTGGCACCCTCCACTTACCACCATCCTGACCAAGGACAGGCGGATTCCTTCCATTTGTTGTCCGCCATCTCCCAGATGTCTGACCTCAAGCTAAGAGACCTAAATACCACCCTGTGACAAGTGTGAATTCCTCTGTCCCCCACTACTAGGCTGTAGTGTCTTTCACCCAGAAGAACTCCAACTGAGTTTATATTTTGGAGCAAATGGAGCAAACTGAGTAAGTTGCTCGCTGCCATTTAGTAGCAGTGACACTGAGCAACCAGTATCACCGTCACGCCGTTCTGTGTCACCGTGACTGAGCAGCACAGCCCCTTACTAAGCCACCTCGACTGTACACATCGCAAGCTGGCAGAAAGATGCGTCAATCGAAAACTAAGAAAAAGGCATTAAAGGCAATGGACGTCGGAAGAGGTGAGCACATGCAAGTCACGCTCTTAGTTACAGCTGTGTAATCCTCTTAGGGAGATACATGATATAAGCTAAAACGAGCGCTTTCTGAATTTTACTACTGGTCATTTGCATGTTTGCTTCTAATTTGTATACACAATCACACAGGAGGGGAATCACATACAGGGGAGGTTCAGGCTGGGTGTCAGGAAAAGGTTCTTCACCCAGAGGTGGTCGGGCACTGGGACAGGCTCCCCAGGGAGGTGGTCATGGCATCGAGCCTGCCCAAGTTCAAGAAGTGTTTGGACAACGCTCTCAGACATAGGTCTGATCTTTGGGTGGGCCTGTGCAGAGCCAGGGGTTGGACTCGATGATCCTTGTGGGTCCTTTCCAACTTGGGATATTCTATGATTCTGTGAATAAATCATTCTATTGCACCCACAATATAGTGCAGCTGTAATTTTCTCTCAACTCAGACTAGTACAAAGTGAGTTTCTCAGATTCCTTTAGAATTCAGAATAAAAATAATTTCTTCCCTCTTTCTAAGAGAAATTGAACTTACAATTACTAGGAAATTTACACAAGTAGAGTTGGTATTAGTATCATTTACATTATATCAGCATTCAGAAGCTCAAACCATCATACTGGTCTCTCTGTACTACACATGCCTTATTCACAAAGCAGGAGATAACCCCTTATCTTCAAAGTCAGACGACCGAATGGTGGAAGGCCATATTAAATACTCCCATTTCCCAGCTGGGAAACTGAAGCACTCCATGTGCTATGCTGGTGGTCACACAGCAAGCCTACAGACGAGCTGCACAGCCTGTCATCGTCTGCACCTTAGACTGGGTCTTCCCAGCAGTCACAACAGCCTTCTCTGTGACCGAGTTCCACTTTCAGCTGTTGTATTGCTATGTGGGCTTGCCACAAAAACACTTTGCTGAACAGGGTCAAACTTTATTAAGCCTGAGTCAAGAACAGTACCGCAAGGATTCCCTGAATTAAGTACTACCTATAGTTCCTCCTCAGTTGGAATTACAGTTACATACAAGCACTAAATACTCCTATCTTAAAAAAAAAAAAATCAGAATTCGACCCACTACCACTGCAGAAAATATACAGCAAAAACTAATTTTATCCCCATTTGGCAAAAATTCTGACATTTATTTATAAGGAGGAGCAGTTTACTCTTTACTGGGATAGCCAAGCAGAGACTATCTCACTGGTGATTTTTAGTGCTTTTAACTCCAATAAGAGTTAAGAATTCCTAAGTGACCACCTTTCTAAGCCTTATTATTATAGTGATCAGGACTCTGGACTGATAAAGCATCACAAGAATAATTAATTTCAGAGACTTCCAATACTCTTTTTACATACCAGCTAGGGAACAGATCTGGGGAAGGCACGGAGGGATGACTGTAAACATTCGGTGCAGGTGACATTGAACGAAGGGCAGAACACAAAAATGCATTTCAGGTCACACTCCCCACCCCTCAGAGCAGGACCAACTCAAGCAAGTCCTGTCAAGTTCTGACTATTTCCAAAGACAGGCAGCCCATGACCTCTCTGGCTGCTTGAATATTCTCACCTCAAACAAGTTCTGTCTTATGTTCATACAGAATTTCTTGTATTTCAGTTTTGTCCCACCGCCTCTCGTCGGCACCATCCTCCTTACCCAGCTCGGTATTAATGCCCATTGACAAGATCCCCTAAGAGCCTTCTCTTTTAAGGGCTAAGCAGTCCCAGCTCTCTCTCCTCACAGGACACGACACAGCAGGTCAGAGCACACCAGCCGTGTCCCACCCATGCTGGGGACCTTGCCCCACTGGCAATGCTCCTCCTAACACAGCCCATGCTGCTGCTGGCTGCCTCAAGCCCAAGGGCAGGCAGCCGGCCCGTGGCCAACCAGGACACCCAGGTATTTTCCCACAAAGCCACTTGCCAGCCAGTCAGCCCCAGGCTCGTACTGCTGCACAGCATTATTTTTCCCCAGGTACGGGATTTCACATTCCCCTCTGCTGAACTTCCTAAGGGTCTTGTTTGCCCATCCCTCCAGCCTGCCCAGGTGGCTTGGAATAGCACCACCGCCAGCTGGCGTATCTTCATTTCCAACACGATGGACAACAGACAAGTCTATGATAGCAACAGGTCTCAACTTTATGAACCAGCTTTTCATCAAATAAACATTACTTCCTGCAGGATAGATAATTTATTCTTTGTGTGTAATTGATTTGTGCCTGCACTTAAGAATGTCTTTTGAAATCCCTATTATAACTAATACTGCCACATAGTAAAAAGCAACACTTTTAATTTAAAGTTAATTATTTTCCATTATTCAACATTAGTAGACAAGGCAAGAACTTTAGCTTAGTGCCAGAACATAAAAGAAGTTATTCTGAACTTATAATACATGGGTTTAACAGCTTAATGTCAAGAAGCGATAGTGTAAATTAAAAACTAAGTAAAAGGATTATACTGTATCATATTTAGAAATTTTGCACGACTACAGATGATAATTAAGGGAAGTGAAATATTTTTGCAACGTTTTCCTGAAACCTGCAATTGTAAATAAAGCATTTTTATAGCAGTAGCACAGTATTCTGTAACAACGCTAGCCATAGCATCACTACAGCATTTGAGACTTCTGCATTTATCGAGGTTTTGTAGCAGGTATTTCTAATTCTTTCTTCCTTTTATCATTAGTACACCAAAGCCAGCTCCATCTAGCTTATCTAAGCCACAACTGGAATTGGTAAGTCACAGCTATGACAGAGAAAGGGAACCTCATTCCCTGCAGATACGTAAAGGTGCTATGTTTGAGGCCTCTTTCAAGTGACTTTCAGAAACAGAAATCACATGTCACACAAGATTCTTCGCAGCTACTTCAAATTGAGGAATAAAGAATCTTCATAAGACATCTGAAATGAGTGCTTTCTACAAATGCAAAAAGCTTTCGAAATGAACAAAACACCTGGAAAGGAGCACCATCTAATTTTGAATGCATTTCAAAGATCCTCCAAAGAAAAATCTTTCCCACAGTAGGCTAGAAGAGAATACTAAACTTTAGAGATGGAGAACTAAATAAATTCCCCTTCATGTTTCGCTACTACTTTTCGTCCTGATCAGGGGAGAGGTGTTCAAGCTCACAGAGAAGGGACTGAGAAATGCACATGAAATTGCCCGCAGTCAGGTACACAGCAAGAGGCAAAGGTGGCAGCCAAGCCACGATGCCAGCTCTGTCAGCTTATGCTCTACTGCCAGTTTTTCCTGCCTCAGTATCAGGCCAGAACTTTTAGATCTGTTCTGTTTCATTGGCCTTTGCGAGGACTGAGTACTACAAAAAAATACAAAAATATCACTTTGGGGCCAAATCTGAGAAAGCAGTCTAATTTATAAAGTTGTTTCGTACACCTTTCACCACTGGCATCTAGCACACCCAAGCCACCTGCGGATTTACATATCGCTAGATGAGCATTCTGTGCCTGACCATTTCAATATTTAATATCTCTCAGGTAATTCTGCCAACAAAGAGCTGTTTGCACTAGGGAAAAGTGGTAAATCGAAATAATGAAAACAGAATTGCCCTCAGAAAAGGTGCCTTTAAAATAAGACCAGCAAAGTAATTAAAGTAAGGTAAAAGTGTAGATCCCCAATGTTTTTGATTATCATTATGGAGTTTTTCCACATTAAAAATCTAACTCTTCCCACACTGCTGTATAACTGATATCATAGTACAGATGACAAAAAGAATGGATGCAGAATGTTTCAGACAACTATATGAAGTTCCAGTTTAGCCTGTACCAATTATTCGCACACAGTTTACGCACAGTGTGAAGCACTTTCTTCATGTGAACTTTTTGACTACAGTACTGAAACCATGAGTAAAATTTTCTGTTCAAGGACTCAAATCAACACCTTTTCTCAATGTGTTAACCAGGTAACAGGATCTAACTAAACAGGATCTAATTTCCTTACATCAGCTGGGGAGACTGTGCCTTTTACATTGCTTCTTTAGTCAGAAGTGATGCAATCTGAGCACAGATGGCAGGTGCAGTGTAAAAAGTCATGCCTAAATATACTTGAATACATCTATAAAAATTAAAGCTCTGTGGAATACAAAAATTGAGACCTTTAAAAAAAATCACATCTATCACATCATTTAAATCACATCTAAAAAAAACTCAGAACGTACTAAGATTATACCCAAATCTGTGCTTCCCAAATCCCAGAAACTACTCTTGACAACGGACTCCTCCCTTCTGAATAATTTTCTTTTGTCCTTGCATCAGCTAACAGCTAGTGTATCAGAACAAAACTACAGCATCCTACCTCTTCCTCCCAGTTCGTCAGATGGCAGCAGGCTGAGATGTTTTCCCTCATTAGGGAAAGAAATATACATGTCATCTTCACAAAAGCAGAGCTGTCCCATCGCACAGACAGGCGAGAGCCAGTCACCTGCACTAGAAGCAGGTAACCTGGCCTGGGTAGGCTGGCTACGTGGCGGTGCCAGGCGCGCTTTGCACACATGCCACCTGGCAAGGAGCGCCTAGCCACTGGTCCTGAGACACGGGGAGCCACCCAACAGCAAGGGCAAGCCAGCAGGGGGCAAGTGAAGCAGGGTGTCTTCTATCACGTGGGAGGGACGTATCTGTACCGGAGTGGTGATTCTGTCACGCAATGACACGAGGACACGGAGGCTGACACGAGGACATGGAGGCTGACACGAGGACACGGAGGCTGACACGAGGACACGGAGGATGACACAAGGACACGGAGGCTGAGACCTGTCCTGATGGGAGCGTTGGACACTCTTGGCCTGTAAGTCGTTAAAGCACTCCCACTGTAACCCCCTCTACTCAAGCACGTACTGAGACACCTCAGTGAGTGCCACAGAGCCCGACTTCCGCGGTGCCAGCTCCCACCCAAGCACAACAGAGATCCTCTCCTTCAGCGCCCAAATACAGCAGAGGGGGGAGCAACAGTACTTGTCAGGTGCCTGAAAGCCCCTGTTTAATGGATTCAGCGCAGGACTTACTGAGGAGTGACCGACTGTTACCCAGCTAATCTCACTTAACTCAGAACAGCCCAAGACAACGTTCATTCATAAACTCCAAAACAGATTGCACAGTCTATTTACTATAACCTAAGCAGGGACATTCTGAAAAACCCGATGCTTAACCTACTTAGGTTAATACAACAGACAGACTTATTCCCCTGTCCTGCTGCCTCTCTTCTGACAAAATAGCAGTCAGATTTTCAGTCTGTGTGTATTCCTTATGCCTCAGATCATGTTTATTCAGAATTCTCTGCCAACGCAATTAGAAGTACTGATCTGCACTCTAATGCAGATTGGATTTGTGCTGTAACTGTTCTCCCTCACCAGCTTGGAAAGTATGGGCTGTTACAGCTAGTCTTCCGCTTGAAGTCTTTGGAGTAGTCCAGAGGGCTTCAACATCCCCGTCTCCTCCAAAACTTACCCTGTTCTCTCCTTAAACAGATTATTCAGGCACTCTCCTGATTAAAAAAAAAAAAAAAAAAAAGAAGTACTTTGCCTTAATTATGCACGCTCTTGCTAGCCTAAGAGCCACGCGCAGCCACCAACCAGCCCTCGCCTCCATCAGGGGCACGAAGCCGCCCTGCCCAGCCCTGTCTGGGCTGACCGACTGCAAGTCT
This sequence comes from Anseranas semipalmata, assembly GCA_013399115.1. Taxonomy (NCBI): domain Eukaryota; kingdom Metazoa; phylum Chordata; class Aves; order Anseriformes; family Anseranatidae; genus Anseranas; species Anseranas semipalmata. Next base: position 963,232 of record VXAA01007452.1, read on the forward strand.
CCAGCTCCTAGCAATATTTAAAGAAATCAGCTCACATTTACCTCTGCCAAACCATAAGAACACAAGCCCACAAACCCCATGACACAAGTTACCACGTTCATGGCATACGCTCGCTTTTTCTGAAAGAACGTGCTCGTATCAATTCAGTCACTCCATCAGTTCTCCCTCTGGAGGGCCCAGATCGTAATCACTTGATAGCCTCATGTTCCACATCCAGTACAGCAGAAGTCTTATACATGTACACATGCGCATACATACGCAGCGTAACAGACCACTGGCAATATGCTTAAGGAACTTTCAATCACACCAATTAGCAACAAATAAACAGGACAGTTATAGGCCTACGGAAGTCGTAACGTCCCCGCACACAGACAGAGGAACCATCGCAAAGTCCCTCTGCAGGCACAGGAAGCTTTCAGAACAACCTGCCCTTCAGTCGTTACGAGATTACTTTTATTTTAATGGATGCTGGTGTGTGAAGGAGGATATAGAACCAAATTTTATTTCTGAAATGTCTGCATCAATAAAGATGCCTAATTAAGGTATTCATGGAAGTATACAAAGTTAACTTAACAGGAAAAAAATCTAGAGAGTACTTTTACATTTCCCCATTAAACTAATTTAATTTGGTTATAATGCAAATTCTAATAAGATGATATTATTAACTAGTTCAATTTCAGAATGTCTTATCTTGTTTATTTTTATTATGTTACTAAGCAGAGTAGCAATTGACTTAATTTATTTTATTAAATAACATTTCTCAATCCATTTTAAAAGGGACAATGGCCTATTTCTGTCTTTAGGCAGTTATTGTGCTGCCATTTTAAACAATACAATGCACTTAAGTTGCTTTTTATATTTTTTTACTGGTTTCAGAAACTAGCATTCAAAGCTGTATGAACTCTTTTTGCTCAAATCTGGCACGTGGCATGCTGCTACAGCATTTATGAGTGTTATTATTATTCCAACTCATGAATAGGGAAAAGATCTGTATTTCAGTTAGTTACCTGCTTATTATTCTTCCTTTAACCTTTTACAAACAGACAATATAGACTGATTTCCATTATCATTTAAAGGAATAATTGATGAAGAACTTTATAAGCAATGCTTTATCATTCTTCTAAACAGAAACAAAAGAAATTGCCTCCATAACATGTTAAGGTACTTTCTGACTTTCTTCAGTGATGTTGTATTCAATACATAGAACACAGAAAATGTAATATGTAAGGTTCCAGTGGCAAATTCACAACTTCCCTGTCTAAAATCTGGACATAGCTGGCTAGAATAAAACCGTTATGTAAAGTTATGCACAGTTTGCTAATCCTGGGGCTTCACGGCTGCTGCGTTTCACCCCAGGGGTTCTCTGTGTACAGCGGGTACCACCAGCAGTGTACAAAGCAGCATTCAAAACGGTGACCCACGAAGACACAGAATTTCAGTGACTGGAAGGAACCAGACACCACCACAACCCCTGCCAATTGCATTATCTAGGAAAGCAGCCTTTAACCTTGGCTCCACGCCCTGCAGCAGGAGCCCAGTAATACTGGGACCACAGGAAAGGACGCGCAGAAAGCAGTAATGCCTGAAAGTGGAACAAAATAAACCCTGTGCACATCTCTGTACCTTAGCAGTGTTAATTATCACTTCTGATTTCTCCTCTTCTTCCCCTATTGTTATTAGCATGTTCTATTCACTATCATTTCTCCCGTAACTTTTTCCTTCCCTATCTGTTCTTTCAGATAGCCAATTCTGCATGTTGAAGCTTCATCATGTTCTCCATACTTAGACTCATCTGATCTCCTAAAATATTGATATTATTTAACATGGTATATGCATTAGACAAATCAATAGAGATAAAGTTTCAAAGTCCACTATATTGATACGGTTCAAAACCCAGAATGTTAGCAAGAAGGTTATTCACTGTCAAACTAGAGTGAAACCTAGCGGAAAAAAAAGCAACTTCTGTCAGTAATGGCCAAGTCATTTTCCCCTAAAGACCTTCATCAAACAAAGACCTTTCTAATAGATAACATAACATAAATGTATATATAAAAGAATTACAAAAATATAAGTACATAAAAATAAGTATTTGCATAAGCCAAGGTTGTCCACTATTCCTACATTTCTTTTGATCTCAGTACAAAGTATTCCAAAACTAAACATTTTGGTCACAGAGGTCAGATCAGTTTAAAAGCTTCCATCTGCTCTGCCACATTGATTTTCTAATGCACATAACATGTTAAAATGAATATAGTCAATAGTTCAGCAGACCAGACAAATCAGAGTCCAGAAATGCTGCAAAGACCATCCTGATGCTTCAGCAATCACGAGTATGGCCTAATGTCAGGAGAATAAATGGATTTAATTTAATGTCAAGGGATTAAGTTTTATACTTTATTACAAGTAACGTTAAACACTTCACAGGCAATTATAAACACTATAATATGCCAGAAAATACATAAAATACCATTTTTCTCCAAACTATTATTTTTAGTTTTAAGTCAGAAAGTGTCTATCAACAATGAAAATCTTGGGAAATGTCACTGGCACCTCCCCTCACGTGTCAGACAATATCGGAAAAGGGTAACAATTTGAACGGTAAAGAAGAGAACCACAAAAAATCTCATCAGACCTGTAAGAAAGCTTCTCAGATTTCTGTTCAACCAGTCAGGTATAGCATCTCTTGATAAACAGGTACGTTTACAGCAATATACCTTTTTTATTGTAGGACGAATTTCTATCGAGAGGGGTAAAAAGCCAACATTATGAACATCATGAACTTGTTTTAGCATGAAGTCTTAAGAAACATGTTTTTCTGTTACAAAATTAATCGTGAATTTTAAGTCTTATTAGGAATGCTACTCCAAAGAGGTGCTTTTTGTTGTTTCTATTAAAAAAAAAAGAAAAAGAAAAAGAAAAAAAACACAACAATAAGGTTTCTGGGCCAGCATGCATGAAAACTAAAACGCAGCACTGGACGGGCATTCTGACATGGAGCTCCAGCACACCCTTGACCTCAACAGGCTTTACCAGCCTGACTACATAAACAATTGTCACGGCATATTTGCACATAAAAGTCGGAATAGGAGATTTCATGGTGGCATTTATTTTAGTCTCGTAGCTGTGGGAAACATTTGAGATTTTTTCACATGATGCAAGTCACACTTTTTAGGTATCTTTCCCCTGCTGTTACCTAGCTCAGAAAAACCTAGTAACAAATATTTTTCTGAAATAGTGGTTATCTGATTATACAGACTTCCTCTCATAATCATCTTTAAGCAAGGACTCCAAAACAGCAATATAATACCCTAGCCTATAAAACAAACACTGATCAAGACTCCAATTAGTTTTCAGCAATGCAGTCTACATGCTCATTTCCAGGACTGTTGGAATGAAAAAATTTGCTCACAAAAATTAATTTGTGTGAGCTAATGATGGACAACACCCATCCATCACAGCACTAGGTACTTAAATCCTTAGAAACAAATGGCAGAGTCTATAAAATATAACAAAGTACTGAAACTTTAATTCTAGAATGCTGCAAACTCTGAGTTATTTCCACAAAAGGCAAATTCCACACATAAAAATATAATTCATTAAGTAAATGTAAGGCTATATGAATATCAGCTTTCCAAAATACTGCAGAAAATACAGCCAAGAAAAAAAAAAAGTAGCCATTAGTGTGTATTAACCAGAAGGTTAAAGCAGTACCAGTTCTACCTGGACCCCTGCTCCAAACTCTCAGCAGCAGCAACAGGACGGGCAGAGGAACGCTGCCCACTGGCCTGCGCCTGTGAGAGCCATCTCCATAACCCAGAGAGGAGCGGGGCCAACAGATTGTCTGGAGGATAGAGACGAAAAGGCTGGCTGTTACATAATGAAATAATAGTAATAATTACATCAGTAATAATAATAGCACTTCATTGCTAAGCTTCCTTAGAAATTTTGCTTAATTGAATACTGTAAATCAATTCTGATTCTGGAGATACTGCTGTAACTCACACACAATTAAATTACAGGACTTGGCATACTACAAAGGCAGTTTTCACAAGAATCGGAATCGGTGTGTTTACAGAAGTTTTTTTTAACGTTTTCCTTGTTCTTTTATATATGGGAGGTCCATTCTGCAAGGCCAGTAAATGTCTTGGTGACTCACGCTGATGGATGTTGCTTAGCAAATCCAGTTTCTTCCCAAAGTACTTTTACTCATTGGATAAAATACATTTTAACATTCAGATGTTGTTTTCTCTTTGCCTATACCATCTAAAGCATTGCTGTATTTTTTTCCTAAGCACTTAATCCTAAAGAGAAAAGCCCAAAGAAATGGCTCTGCTTGCAATTGAAAAGAAATGATCAAAACATCAAATCATTTCCTCAGCATTTGCCCTAGAATTTTGCCTAGCCTTCATGAGTATTGGGAAAAAGAAGCATCTGAAACTAGTAAGAGCACAGAAAAGACTTCTTGTTGACATAGCTGTCAACATTCCTCAATAAAAAGTAAAAAGAAATAATTTTATCAAAACAAAAAGCGTCTTTAATGAAGCTATCTACATTGGAAACTTGCTTCTTACCCTTTAGTGAACAATTTGTTACAGAGACTTCAATGCTGCTGTCTTCTAATTGACACATTTTTATACCGAGAGTGTTTTTCTCTTTCTTTGACTACATCCTGTCAGGCAGGACTTAGATACAAAACAAAATTAATTTGATTCTGTTGATTAAAAAAAATCTGTCAAATGATTCAAACCATTCTGCCAACAAAACATCTCTGGCTACTTTCAGAACTTTTTTGCAGATGCAATTTACAAAAGAGTATGTTTTCTTGAAAATTTATTCATAATTTTAAAATGTATAGTTCAAGAGCCTTATCTCCTGAAGTGCTGAATGCCTTTGTTAACATCTTCAACTCTCTCTGAAAGCATAAACGTGAAAGAAATTGTGTACTTTGCAAATTCATATTCTAAGCCATCACTGTATTAGTTTACTCTGTCACAAACTATTTCTTAGTCTGTCTCCTGCACTTCTAACTTTTATTACTATGTATCCTGCAAAAGGGTTTATTAGACAATAGACTTTAGTTATTTATTGGTGGCATTAAATCAAAAAGACAGATTTGCAAAGGAGATAAAATTTTCTTCCTGATTTTTGTAAGAACTCAGCATTCCTGTGGAATTTCACATGCACCCACTAGCTTTTCAAACAAACTCCTGACCAAGAAAAATCAGTTTTGGGCAAAGCAGAAATCCTTTGGTATTTCACTACACTAAAAAAATATACAAAAGTTGCACTTGCAATATGTTTTTCGGAAAAATAATTTAGATTTTTTTTTTTTTTTAACTTTGGCTTTCATTTCTGCATCAGGAATGAGTTATCTAAGATAGAAAACAATAGCTGAGATCAATGTTAGAGTCATTTCACAGAGCCCAACCGTACTGTTGGAAGTAGTAAATTTGCTTCCAACAGAAAGAGTCTGGAAAACGGAGTAAAAGCACATCTGCTTATACACAGCAATGATATCTGCTCAAGACAGTCTCATTCAGTGACACTTCTCAATTTTTTTTTCTTTTTTTTATGGTAAAGGGGATAAGTTTGAAGGAAGTTGAAAAATTGATTGCACACTGCATTGAAAACCTCTGCATGCAACACTTAAGAAATTCAAGGTTATTTTTTTAAATTTATGTGTATATGATTTTTTTGGCACATAGTATATAGGATACATAGGTACCTTAGTTTTCAAATTATCGTTAGAGTTATACCTGAATGCCCTGCTATTTTTTCCCTGCTCTTTCTTTAGCTTGAAGAACAGCAGATAGATGTTAATTCTAGCATGGAAAGGACAATACGTTACCCTCCAATAGCAGTTAAACTCTTAAATTAAAGATGTGCAGTCATTTCTTATCGGTAGGTATTATTTTTCCTGTTTAAGAATAAAAGGCCCCTCTACACAGCATAATGAAACCACATAACACCCATGTGTACATCTCAATAGTACAGCATTGAATACTCATCAGCATAGAGCCTAGATTGTCAAGTAATTCTCAAATTCCAAAGTCACATACAAGGAATGAGAGAGTGATTTCAATCAAGGGCATCTTGGTCTTGAAACCTGTTTATAATTACTGCCCCCCCACACACACACAAAAAAAAAAGAGAAAGCTTGGCTTTCTTGATTTTAAAAGGATTTGGGGGGAGGGGGGTTTACAGTTCCTAAATTATTAGGAAAACAAGCAGCATTGATTTGAATGAGACATGCATTCATAAGCCATTTCACTGCCTGTGCAAACTACACGTACCAGAAATTTCACATTCCTATAAAGCTGGTTTCTGTCAGCACAGCGAATACTTCACTAAAAAAGAACCGCAAACAAGAGTCAATAGAAAAAAAGAGCTACTGAGACAACAGCTCTACGTAAATCAAAGTAGTTCTAATGAATTCAGTGGAGCAAAGCCAATTCAGGGAAGCTAAAAATCTGTCCAAATATATTGAACAATCATTCAAAATTGACTGTAGTTGTTTTCATAAACATAATGATACGATTTTAAGATCAGTTGATCTATTCAGTTAATTAATTTAGATATATCTATGCATAGCACAAAACATGTTTTCACTAAAATAAAAAGGACAACTATTGATTATGAGATGCTGAGATATTGCTAGTTTGACACTTCAGACAGAATTCGGAAGGACTGCCTATTCTCCTGGTTTCATGAAATAAGATATCCCACCCAATTTAAAAGTTTTCTCTTCAGGGCTGTATCACATGCCCGGATTCCCCAGTAGGGCCTACATATCCCCAGCAGAAGACACTGAGGCTCAGAAGCATTCACCCCTTCGCCAAGAACCCGCTCACTTAAATGCTTTGTCTGCAACATGAAGTAGCTGAAAACACATGCTCTATGGAAGACGTTTGTGCTGTCCTCTTTATCCTCAACATGAGGAAGAAAGAAAAGACAACACATGCAGTATCTGTCAGGAATTCTCTAAAGTGGGCCAAAGATAAAGTCTGACACGACTTAAACCACCCTCTGTGTCTGGCCTACTTTTGAGAAGCTCAGCGACTGGCAAACACATTGTGTAACATTACAGGTTCAAGGTAACAAAAACAGAAACTGCACGGTATTTTCTTTTACCTTCGCATCTTTTTACTTCGGTATTCCTTCAGAAATTTTCTCACTGCTTTAAAATGCAACAAATCCAGAGCTATTTGGTTAACAGAAACTATTGCAGGTTTTACCTCTTTAGCCAATTCTGCAAAATGCTCTCCAAGGACATACTGAAAATATCGTTTAGTTTAATCAGGCTTAGAGTTCTTTGCTTTGTCTTTTTTATATTTTAACCATCACTGTTGTTAACTACATTAATAATGTATCATCAGACATTATATATTTTGCAGTACTCTAAGTTCAGCGCCATGCTGTAAGTCACTTGCACAACAGTGACATTTCTGACTGCGGCACTTCATTCACAGAGCAAAGACTACGCTCATGAGAATTTACACTCCCATACCTACAAATGGCTTCAATTTAAATATGAGATCAAAAATGGCAAACATTTCAGTAAAAATTCACACAATACGTGTCAAGGTTTCCCGCATTTCCTGGATTTCTAGAAGCTTATTTTTCTCACAGTTCTGGGATCCAAAGAAGACCTCTGTTCTCTTCATGACTAGAACACGTTAACCTGATACACAGTAGACGATATCACTGGTAAGGAAATTAACCCATTTAGAAGAAAAAATGTCAGGAAAAATAAGAAATGAATGAAGTCTTCACTTACTGTACAACTAAAATGATTTCTATGCACTGAGGGTGGGGGAAAAAACGATTTAATTACAGTGGTATAAAAAAAAAAAACAGAAGAGATTTGATGTTCCAAGATACTGAAACTTTGGGCATTTATTTTTGTTCAAGTTAGGTGTGAAGTATCCATCATAATCATCAACAGATCACAGTAAGTGCAAGAAAAACTAGTGTTTCCCATGTATTTACAATCGTACAAATACTGAGGTATCAAGTCTTTATTAAGAAAGCATGTCAAAAAAAGGAAAAGCTATTGAGTGAGAAAGCGAAAAAAAACATTAATTTTGTTTTGCAATATACCAATTCTTTACAAAGATTAGCTGGATCTGTCACTGTTTAATCCAGAGTACCAGAACAATACAATTTATAACTACACAATGATTTTGGATCATATATAGCAAGGTATTTCACGCTCTGTGGAGTAAAAAATGTAGGTCAGGACCCACCGGCTATAGTCTAGCTATGCTGCTATGAGTATAATACTATAGTATTATTCTTTGGGGAAAATAATGAAGCATTTTAATTTCACACACAACCCAGTGATCTTCAAACATTCTGATTTTTTTACTCTTAAAAGGAGACTGACACCTAATGCCTAATTGGTGTGAAAGTCATCTCACCAGATGCAAAGTTTTCAGTAGGAAAGCAAGTGGAAAATGTTAGTTTTGCCTTGCTTGAAAATGAAAGACATTATGACAGATCAGGAGAACTGTATCTGATGTTGAAAACCAACGTTCAGGTCATCCACCTGTATATTCTAACATATACACACCTCCTTTCTGCTCTAACAGATTTGCAATCAACTGGTTTAACTGAATGGCTCAAAGAATAACAAGGCCTATCACCATCTCTTACTAAAGGTAAACCATCGACAGTTAAACTCTGGAGTGAGGTTCATTCACTACAAACCTGAAAATGTGCCTACGAGAAGACAGCAGCCTTAACAGAGCAGATTCTTGACAAGGTAAGTTTCCCTGTGCCCTGAAAAATGGTATTTGTTGACCTCCTCTACTCTCCTTCCTCCTAACACCCAAAAATGGTTTGGAATAAGCGATGGATTACAGCAGCACCGTACCTGCCCTCACGTCAGTCAGACAAGCTGAGCCATACAATAGCAGCTCAGAAACATGGGGCATTAAACAAGTTTTCATTATGGAAGATCCATTCAGATCCCAATTCATCTTCCTCACCTGAATCAAGCAGATGTACTGCAATCTAGATGACCTCCTGTTGGTGAGTGCCCGCTTTGGTCATCGGACTGCGTGCCAGTGGGGGAACCCCCTTCAGAACACCATACACTACCTTTGATTTCTAATAGAGAAGTTGGGGAAGAAATTGAGAAGTACATTGTGAACCTAGCAAAAAGGTCAGTTTGAATACACAGTTTATAAATTAGGTAGTAGTTCTGTGTTGGTAAGTTTTATAAAACTTAACAGCATGCAAAAACCTGTGTAAATAATGGAAAACAGTTCAACATTCTCCCATTACTAATGAGAAAGTATCTCTCAGATTTTCTCAATGGGGATGTGCATAATGGCATCTGGCTACCAAAGAGCAACTTTCAATTTGATAAGTCACGATTTTACAGGTGGAATAGGATGTAGCTTTTTTTTTTTTCTTTTAAACAATTTTTTCAATTTTACATATGCTTACTCCACTTTGTAAACTCTTGTGGCAGATTCCATTTCAACCTCAAAATGTTAGGCCTACTTTTCACCTTAAAACAACAGCAGTGCAGACTACAACTGAAAAACATAAGCAATGGCACAGCAAGTGCAAGTAAGAAAGGCATTTAACACACTAACAATAGAAAAATTCACCTTCTACTTGAGTTTACATTAGGACTCGTGATCAAACTAAATTCCCATGGGAAAGACAGAGGAAGAGAAAAGGAGCATCTGAAAAACAGATGGGCCATATCCCCTCTCTTCTTCAGTTTAACCACTCGTATCTTGTTTGTGATTCAAACCTTTCAGCCACTTTCATGCTAAAAGTGCCAGACAGTATGGGCTGCCTACTTAGGAGACCATGTCACACTAATGTAAAAGGTTTTCCTTTGCATCATTCAGTCAAATATTGCAGCATATTCTGGAAATAAAATGAAATTAAGCGTACTGCTATTTGGCCATTAAAATGAACAAGCTTCCCAATCTATCCGTTCACTAATTTAAAGCCACTTCATTATAGTAGTGCCTTTTATAAAGCAGTAATATTATGAGTGCTTCTAGTTAAACTATGAAGTTTGTCTTTTTTTTTTCAATTAAATTTAGTTACTTACTTATATAGAAGAGATGAGCGTATCTAAAACCAAAATTGTCCTCATTCTATGAATATTTATACAGTTTCTTTCCTGAGAACGTATTTTAACACCTCAACAAGAAAAATCTGCTTATGTGAAGATAAAATGCAACATCAGAGCAGCACGAACATGTGCAAGGTCACTGTTCTTCTATGATTCAGTCAGAGCACTGCAAATTATTTGTCTAATGTGCAAATTGCTGAGCTGTTAATGGTGAGATTCTTAACACTTCTAGGCACTGCCAAAGTTGATCTCCAGCTCTCCTCGCCTAGGAAACAAAATGCAGTCGCATCATCTTCATCTATTCCGAAATACTCCAGTTATATATACTTTAGTTACCAAAATACACAAAATGTTTTGGTCATTTTCTAAAAGTGCAAATTTTAAGGAAGTTTAAAGCCTCGATTTGCAAAACAAAAACTAAAAAAGTAAAGAAAATGCCGGAGGTGCTGCTTTCATTCTGAAAGTCTATGGAAGAATTAGGCTTTTACAATGACAGGCTACGTAACAAATAACAGGCTGTGCAGATATCAAATCCGTTTTAAATCTCCAATTCTTTTGCTGCTGTCTGCAGTAACCGAAGTACCTTAAAAAAATGTATTAAATATATCCAAGAAAAGCCTTTGCTTCCCTTACTTTTATTAGTCTTGCCTTCAGTCTTATTAAATTATACCAGCTCCAACTGAAATGCCTTTTCACATTTACGAATGCTACTTAATCATGGTTCTTTTCCTAATGTAAGTGTGCTTTTCACCATATATATTGCATTCAACGCTTGGACATAAAGGCATTTGCTCAAAATAGCATCAATTATGAATATGTATTTATTTACTATGTCTGACACAGCTAAAATAAATTCACAATAATTTACTAAAAGAAAGATCACATGACAGCTCCAAAAATGAATCTGAAGGTATGACAGCATAAACAGCAAACGCTGCTTTTCAGAACTTAAGTATTTTTTTAATGCCAACTTGGAATGTTAGTAGAACTACGTACCCTCTGCATAGGACAGAACTTTTCTTCAAGTATTTTTCAAAGCAGGATTATTTGTTTTGCAACAAAGGACGCGTAACAAAGGAGGTTATATGACTCACAACTCAGTAACGAAGACAGAAACAGGATCCAGCTCTTCTGAACTTTAAGCTCCCCATCAAAATAGCTGTTTATCCCTCAATTAAGGGGAAAAGAATAAGAATAGAAAAAAATAATAAAAATAAATAAATAAAATCAAGCATTAAAAATGTAGGCAATAACAAGAGTCTTGACTGAAGACAGGATTTCACTCGCTACATTTGATATACAACATGTTTGCCTATATTCATATGTGAAATAAGTACTATATATAAACTCTAAAAAAGGTTAAAGATATAGATTTGCATCAAAACATGAAATTGCAAATAGTCAAATGTACCAAATTATGCGGTCCCTTGCCTTTTGTCTTGAGCTTTGTACAAAACAGATGCCCCACATTTTTAGGGTTCTAATTAATGACGAGTAGATGTCAGCATGTTCAGTCTTAGGGAATTACTAACAGATGAATTCACAAGTTGGTGTATATTAAATTTGTTCTTTCTGAACATTTTACAGTTAAAATACTGGGGAAGGTGGGAGATAAGTCATTTACAAAAAATTTTACATAGGTGTGACCTGAAAGCTTACAGCCAAGTTACTTGTTGATACAAACAGGAAAGATCTGCTGACTTTAGGACAGTTGCGTATTTGTAAATATTAAGTTACACAAATAGCTGTTTTTATAAGCAGAAACTGTGATTCTTAGTCTCACAACTCTTTCACTCTCTTACTTATAGGATCTACTTTCCAGCTAGAACAGGAAAAAGCAGACTGACAATGAGTTTATTCTAAGTTGTTCCAATTATGCAGTCACTTGATTTGAAGCGTGAATAGTCCGAATATGATATAAGAAAAATGCTGGAATGGAAATAGCTGTTGACAGGCTCACACCTATGGGAAACGGGAAACATATCTACTGTTTTAGGGTATTGTCATGAAACAGCCACTTGAGTCTCCAGAGCCTCTTTCAGGATTCCAAGGAAATACTAGGAGGCTCAAAGTTTCTTTCCTCCAAGGTTTTTATTAGCAGAAATTCATTCAAATTCAAACACTCCAATAAACAAGCAGGCAAGCAGAGTTAGATACAAGTCCTCAAGGTACTACAAACTAGGTGCGTGTTTAGTGCATCTCAAAACTATTAAACTTAGCATAGATGTATTCTTTATTGCAACATAATGCTCAATCGCAATCTTTTTACAATGCTATGAATATGTTTAAAGAATACATGCCCTAAAACTTTGTTACATGGTAATCCATATAAAATACTTGCCATTTAAAAATCTGTTGTAGCTAACCAATGCTTGAATAACTTAATCTGTATTACCTTAAATCATTTACTTCTCCAGGCAATTATGACCAACTGTAATTTAGGCAGCTATGTACTAAACAAGTACGTTGGAACAGATTGCCTTTAACAAAAACCTGGTAAATGTCAGGTAAGTTTTGAAACTAGAACATCCATTTAGCTCCTAGGCACACATTCTAAAAAATGTCCACCAAGCAAGTATCTACATGTCAGAGTGTGTTTAGCTGTACTGAAACATGAATGTTGTTACCTTTAATACTGGCATTAATTATTTTATTTCTCAGTGGAATTTTATTTCTCAGTGGAATTTTACTAAGTGGGAAAATTTTAGTAAATTAATTAGTTGGCTTGCACTTCAATTTTTGTTTACACATTGTAAGCATAAAACTTATTAAAATTAATAATAACCATTAATTTTCATATTGGAAGTGAAGAGGATGATGATGTTTCAGTTTCCTTAAAACCGAAAGACAGCCGAAATAGCTAAAAGCACTCAAAAATCAGTAAAGAGGTACTGTAGAACTGCCTTTTAAGTACCTTTGGTGTTTCTTTGTAATGGACTCCAGCTGTGGATTGCTAGAGAGCCACAAAACACCTTGCAATAGAAACATTAAAGGGCAACGATCCAAGAGCGGAAATACTGGGAAATAGGCAATTGCTTTTACAAATATATATATATTTGTAAAATATATATATATTTGTAAAATATATATATATTTGTAAAATATATATATATTTGTAAAATATATATATATTTGTAAAATATATATATATTTGTAAAATATATATATATTTGTAAAATATATATATATTTGTATTGTCTCAACTTTTTAGTTCCATTTAGAAACTGTAAAACTTGTTGTTGACGACTGCATCTTAATAAAGCTCAGCAGTGAATACGCTTTTACGCTCTCATTTAAACTTCTGAAGGCAGCAGTTCACCTACAGCCACCGCTTCTAACCCCAACAAGATGGAAACACAACTCCACAAAAGCATAGCAACAAATGTGTCAAGAAAACATCCACAGATACTGAAAAGAGCCACAGAACAAAAACGTGACCATCAGCACTGTAGTCGGTTGTTTACATTGTTTTGTTGCACCACTGACATGTCTCACACATTTGAATTCCAGTTTTGCTCCATGGCCTTCGGAGGAAAACAGCACAGCAGAGCCATTGCTCTCGGGATCAGGGTTCTCACACAGCCACTAAGCTACAATGACCAGAAAGCTGTATGTGAAAATTTCCAGACCTGCTCAACTCTGCGGTGTTTCCGTAAAATGAACACACCGGCCTTAAACACAGCGACACACTACATTCAGATCTCCAGAGGCCATGCAGTAGCAGCTTCTGTTTTTATAAGAAAAGAGTGAAATGTAAATATAGCAACAAGCCAAATCTTGGCAACACACAATTGTGTATTTACGCATAAAAGGTCCAAGTGGAAGCTGGTATGTAACAGGCTAAATAACCAACTAAATAACCAACTAAATCACTTATCGGTATAACATAATAGGGGAACAGCAGGATGCAGGCCAGAATCAAGTAATTTGTCCACACAGAAACATCATTTAAGATGCATATGTTTAATTTCCGCTGGTGGTCGTTTAAATGGTCTCATTTTTCTGAAAATAAATAAATAAATGTGTATATATATAAAATCCTGCTCTTCGCCCCATCGGGGACTCGCAGGCCGCCGGCCAAGCGGCCGCAGATCGCGACGGAGGAGCTCCTGGCGGGGCCACGCTCAGCAGGGTCTCTGAGCAGCCTCCCACCTGCCCAGCCAGGCAGAGGCACCGCGCTGGGACTTCACCCGGCTGCCCTGGCAACACGGAGACGTTTTAAAGAAAAGGGAATATAGCTTAACATGCACAGAGATAAACCACTAAGCAGGCATTAAGACGACGACTTTATAATCAGTAGGATAATTTGCTAATAAATAAATATGTTTACTGTCCTACTGATTACAAAGCATCTCTGCTGATGTTTCTTCTCAGTTGCTTGTTTTTTATTCTACAGTTGCACAATGTCTGGCACAATGGGGCTCTGAGCTCCGCTGGGCCTCTCAGCACTGTCATCACAGCAATCTAAAAAATGGTGATAGAAACACGCTCAACATGAGTAGAGAATATAGATACATATTCCATTTTCCTGAACCTTGGTGACCTCCTCACCTTGATTGCCTGAAAAAAATACAGCTTTAAATGTGCATGTTTATGAAGTAACAAGCATGGATTATTTACATTTCAAAGGCTTGCATCCAAGGTTCCCAAGGTATCTATAAGAATTATTCTAACAACACAGTGATGAAGTGCACTAAGTAGGAACCACTAAGCTCTTCTGCAGGTGGATGAACTTAGGATGTTTTTCCAAATATTATCAGTAGGACAGATGGAATCGCGAAACCATTTATATTTGCAAAACAGAATGCACAAAGTTTTGCTTCTAACATCTTATTCCTTATTAGAAAAAATATATATAAAATTTTAAAATTTAAAAGTATGCAATAAATGAAAAACCTATTCACATTTAAAATCAAGTTAAATTAATGGGAAATAAATATTACACTGATTAATATTTCAGATGTAATATTTGTTATTTACGGCATTCATAAAAGATGGTTTAAAAAATTCCAGCTGATCTGTCTAGTTGCACTAATTCTCTCTAGTATTTCAATGAGGTTTATTATTAAAAAAATTGTATTGACATAGCGAATTCATTAGGGTAAAGGTAAATTGAACTTCCTGTATTTTTAGCCTGAAATCATAAATTCATAAGAAACAACATACAGCCAGACAATGTTTTAAAATAATTAAATAAATATGTTGTTTACATCAAATGTCTTCTCTTTAATTCTGTGAAATAAATGTTTCTATCTTCACATAAGGAAGTATACGTATGTGTAAATGAAGTCCTTACACTAACTGTAATGTGGTATCATACACAGGGATGTGCTGCCCCGTTGGATGAAACTGAAGTGAGTAGTAAGGAAAAACTGGTGCTAATTCAGTATAAATCAGAGCTGCGGTGTGATGCATCAGAATACTTCATCCACATCAGTTCAAGTATTTCCACAGTCCATCTGTTTGGATGACAAATACTTAGAATACAAAAGAGCTGCCAAATGAGGAAATCATTGACACCAGCTGGGAAGCAGGTCTGTGCTCAGAAGAGAAAACTAGAAATTCAGGAGGTAAACACTGATCAAATACACTTAAAATCCAGAGAGCGGTGTTTGCCAGGTGTGCCTAGCTGCTGCCTCTCACCAAACAAAGCACCGAGGACCAGCAAAGCTGCACAACAGACCATACTGGGCAGCCACTTTTCATAGAGCTCCGTGTTGACTTTAACGCCCAGTGCCTACACCAAGCTCTTAGAGATAACTATGTCCTATGCAATTGCTACTATAGGCGCCCAAAAAACTAAGCATCTTAATGGCAGTGATCTGACACTGCAGATTAGCTGACAGTGCTGGCTTTTAAATCACAGCTGCAACTAACCGTGGATTAGAGACAGGTGAAATTGTGGGATGACAAATCCCAAAACAGCATAATATACAGAATCACAGAATGGTTGAGGTTGGAAGGGATCTCTAGAGATCATCTAGTCCAACCCCCCTGCTCAAGCAGGGTCACCTACAGCATGTGACACACAATCAATAATATACATATAACGTCACAGAGAAGCAGTAATGTGCATTGACTCACTGGTCACAGCCGAACGAAGCACACAATACACAGCAGTACTCAATTTCTCATTCCTTAGATATCCTTTCACTTGTTGCTTTCCGAAACCTTAATTCTATGATTTGGCTGGTCATCAAAGTCTTTATCTTGTTAAAATTTGATAACTTTCAGGCAGAGCCCAAAGCTAACTGAAGTCATTTGTTATCCACAAAGACTTTCTCAAGTCTCGAATAATCCCCTTTGTGGTCAGTTATTCATTTTACATGATACTGTTCTGCAGCAACACCAAATGAATGATATTACATCCTAATATATGCTGGACTGAAGAACACTGGCTGCTTGAGTCAGAGACAAGATAATGGCACGAAACAGAAACCTAGGCTGGTGGAATAAAAGTCAAACTCAGGAAAACTCTGTCTGAATTCCAACACTGGAGTTAAGAAACTGAAGTATGAAATATCATTTATGTGGCATTTATTTAACCATTCCACAGAAGTGTCTCTTATTTTGCATAGATTCATATTTCTCTCATTCTGTCTAAAGCAAGGGATGAATGGTTTAGCAAAGTCTCTTATGGATTTAGTTGTTACACAGCCCTGGAAATGACAGACTCCTAAAGGACCACTTACTTTCAAGTCATCTCAGGCAGTTCAGATTCACTTTATCCTGGACGAGCCACGAAATGAGCACAGTCCACAGCTGACAGGACCGGCTATTACCACTAAATACACAGCACACCATTTGACAGCTCATAACCCTCATACGTGTCAGTGTCCTCTGCTACTGGAAAGTGCAAAACAGAAATTGAACCTCCTATGAATGTTATATAAATTACTAACTTTTTTTTTTTTTTTTTGGTGAAACTAGACATGTTAATTTGATATTTTAAGGTTAAGTAGGCACACCAAGCTTTGTACCTGACCAGAAGTGACTTAACTGTGTTGGTAACAAACCGTGTACTAATTTAAAGTGGATTGTGTTGCAGAAAGAGACATTAACCTTACAATTCCAGATGAACTTGAAAAAAGAAATGCTAAAGTTTCAGGAAGTCCGGCCAGTTACCTTGTATGGCAGTAAGACAAACACATTTTTCCTACTTAAAGTAGAAATAAAAACTGTAAGACTTTTCCCCTTCAAATTTCTTCCCCCATGGCCACATACACATTCAGACTGCAGCCAACTGCCTGACATCCTTCTTTCTGATTGCTCCTTGGTAGGCATCCCTCTAAGTCTAACTCTCCCACTGCTACAAGTAATCTTTACAGCCCTTGCTTTGGTTATAAGGCACTTGTGTATTACACAAGTTAGCTGAGGCACATTAAGAGCCTCCTGGCACTAAGCTGAACTCGCTAGGGCTTGTTTATATGCAAATATTGAATTGGAATAACTCAAAGACATGAATCCAAACCATTACAGCAAAATTAGCTGAAAAAGATCAAGACATTTTCATATTTCATTGGGAGCAGCTTACAAAAAAGATTTAATGACATGAAAATGAATAATTCTTAAATCAAAATCACTGTGTTCACCTATACATTTTGGTTCAAATCACACGTTGCAATACATCCGTCCACAACTGGCGGGTGGTGCCTGGCTGGGAAAGCGGTAAGGGCAGAGCACGACTGCTGTTCGACGGCTTTCACCAGGCTGGAAAAGCAGGCTGCTCATGAAGTTTAATCAGCTAGTGCAAAGCCTTGCACCTGAATAACCCCATGCAGCAGTACAGGTGGGGCAGCAATGGGTAAAAAAAGGTCTGGGGATCCTGGTGAACAACAAGTTACTCGTTCTCTCTTCATTGGTCTGCAGTTCCACGTAACATCTGAATTTTCTCTGCTGGATACGCTTTCTTTTCACTGTGTTGCCTTTAAAAGCAGTTATGCCCTACTCTCCAGGTTGCTTTCATTTAACAACCAGACATTGGCTACAAACGTGAGTCGCTTACAGCCCTGGGCCATCCGGCATCCCCCTGTGCTCGGTAATGGGCAGCCCAGAGCGTACCACGTTAAATGTCAGGGTGCGCGCGGCACCCGTGCCCTCGGATAACCACACAGCAGAAATGAATCTACCAACCTACAATTTCAGGTAATTTCACCAACTTGAAGTTACCTGTACGCCATCTTTATCTTTGTCAAACTTCAATAGTTTTGGTGAGTCTCTCCCATTAGAAGGGAATTACAGATTGTAACTTTCAGCAATTATTCCCCTTGTGAGCACCGTAACCTCATCTCTTTTACTAGCATATCCCTTACCTAATCATTTAAAATAAACAAACTTCTCAACAAGTTTCTTGCAACTTACAGTTTTGCGTATTTCTCCTACGTCAATTCCAACAGTACAGACAGAAACACAGCAGACTTCTTACTGCATCCCCTTGTACTCGAAACTTTCACTGCAGAACACTGCTTTTAAGGTTTGAGTGAAAAATAGATCTTTTCCTGGTGGACAGTTTTCTAGTTTTGTATTATTTGTTTGAACTGCCACATATAAACTTCTTAAAGTTGATCATACAAGTATGTATTCAGCAATTTTTCCCCTTCTGTGTTTTCTAGGTATAAAACAGACTGTTCAGGAAAAAAAAATGCTTTTTTCCATTGAAATGTCTGTACAGTATCAAATCCATAGATTCCTATGAAATCAGCTGAGAACATATTACTCTTCAGTTCTGCTCTCGTATTTTTCCCTGCCCTTGTGAATGTCAGCCTCAGAATGAGGTGGAGGAAGTCAAGGGGTAGTCAGGGCCATGCTATTTCCAGTATTATCACAGGATATTTGTACGAACATCTTTCAATCAGTCTTTTCAGGAATCCTACATCAGCTCCTCAGGAAAAGATGGAACATCTCCAAATTCAGCCTTGAGCAATGGAAGTTTAGTCAGCCACTCAGGGAAGCTTCCCAGCCCAGGAAATAACTTCCTTCTAGCCTACCTTAGATTTGAATGTATGTGAAGAGATTTGGGTACTGACCTGGGACCTTCCTCTGCTCCAGTGTATTTCAGAAGCACTGCAAAGCTTAAAGTCTAGGCTGGGTTTGCTATATGCTAGGATGAATTTCACACTGCCTTTACAATTGTTAGAATATGAGGTCTTCCTGAAGTATCATGAAAAGTTGTTTTTAGTCCTCCTCTAACATAATATTGCTGGCATCACCAGTGTTATGACTAGAAAAATGCATACGTTGGCATATATGTGCGTTTGCGTGTGAAGTACATGTCACAATTCCAGAATCGTCAACACTCCATAAATTACAGAAGGTAACTGGTGGTGGTCTCGACTGCGAGGGAGCAAACAGCTAGCTCCCACCTTGTGCTTCTTGTGCAAGAGCCGTTTACCACGAGCAACCATATTTAAAGCAGTAAAGAAGTTATCTTATAAGGCTTTAAAGTATTATAAACAAGAACTTTATTTCACCAAGTAATAAAAAACTCACTTCTCATATCTGAAATTGTGGAGGAGAGTATTATGTTAAAGAATCTGGTTTTTAGAACTTTTTAGAAACACACAAAAGCATTTTTTGTCCTACCCAGTGACAGAACAGTCGGACACACTGTATACATAAAGGGACACTCCTATTGACACAGTTACTCTTTCTTTCTAAAACTGAGTGTGTCTTTTTTGAAAACACACAGAATCCAGAGCAAAGTACAGTGTAGGGCTTCTGTCAGCGCGTATTTCAAATGACCTGAATAGCTCGTCACTGCTTTCAGTGCTAAGCAGCATCCCTATTCCAACAGCTTGTTAAAACCCTTTATATTGTACTGCACTATCATGCATTTTGTATAGACCACTTCTTTTATAGGCTGGTTAGAAGATAATAACTACAGTTTGGCGAAGTTAAAAATGCCTTTTTTCCCTTCACACGTCTATGAAGATAACAATCACAGTGGGCCAAATTCCACAGGAAATAACTATGCCACAAATAGCCTCCAAATCTCACTACTTCTGTTCTTCAGCATACTGAAGAAGTTTTCTTCAATAAATCCAGAAGTTTCCCACAATCTGTGTCAAATGCAATATTTCAAAGAAGCCCTGCTTTACAGAGCAAAGTTTAAAAAGGAAAGTATACTTCCCTGTGCAGAGGGGAAACAAAACTGCCTTGTACAGCCTGATATTTACTTTGATGTAGTTTTTATGCACTTCTCTCCCTTTCATTTACTCGAAGCTAACCAACTGATAAACAGAAAAATGTATCCTAGAAACCAAAGATTAATCACTGGGGAGAACAAATTACAAAACTGTTCTTCATGCCCAGTAATCACTTAAATCACAAACCATTAGCAGCAGTCATACTGATCACATAAAACAACGCGCATCCCCATGAAGCAGCTAACCGTAATCCTTCAGAAAGTGGACTATTAGCAACTGTACGATTTAGTACTGCAAATAGATAATAATTTTAAATGGCTATT
This sequence comes from Anseranas semipalmata, assembly GCA_013399115.1. Taxonomy (NCBI): domain Eukaryota; kingdom Metazoa; phylum Chordata; class Aves; order Anseriformes; family Anseranatidae; genus Anseranas; species Anseranas semipalmata. The sequence continues at coordinate 983,802 of VXAA01007452.1, forward strand.
AAATGACTATAATATCAATAGCCACTTTACTATGAAGCTTTGACCTTTGACTACCGAACAAAGTAGTATTTTAACCAAACCATTTCAGTGAAGCTCTTTTCTTATATGATGATTGCTAAGAATTTAGTGTATATATATATATAGCAGGGACTTTGAAAAAAATATACCAAGTGATGAAGACCAACTAAAATTTGTAAATAAAAAAAAAAAACTTTCTACCCAAACATCAAAACATACTAGCAATCAAATCACTAATTAATTTCCAAAATACATGAACCTATTCAAATGCCTTTCAGAATCTCAAAGCCACAGGATATATCCATTGTCATGCAATTCTGTTATAAAGAATTTTCTTCAGATTTTGAGGAGTATCCAATGAGATCCTCCCCAAATATCCTTGCAAAATTTAGAGTTTCAATGCATTACTGACATACCTTTTATGTTCTTTGAATTGCTGCAACAAGGAATATACAAAAGATCCAAAAAGATACTAGAATTCTCAACAAAGAAGAAAAAAGTTTGTCTATTCTCTATTTCATTCCCCTATTCTGGGTGCTGATAGTATCCATCCCTGCAGTAGGTATCTGCTCAAGCACTCTAACTTTACAGCAATACGCTTGATCAAAAAGGAAGGAAACAAAATGGGGCTCAGGATGAGCCAACACAAGTAAATGCGACTAAAAATGAAAAATTGGGAAAAGAGAAAAGTGCAGAAGAGAAAAATAGCAATGACTAGTAAGCAACTTAGTAACTGAAACCAGCTGATATAACTACACAAAACATAGCAATTTCCATTACATTGCTTTGAATACTTTGAAATGCCTTAAATTAAGGTCTGGCTTTCCTGCAACATACCAGATAAAACAGACACAGATGATTTTACATCATTTATTAATATGGTATTTCAGTGCTAGATTCAGACATACCTGGATATGAAAAAAATAAAGATGATAGCACATGAAGCTAGAAAACCATAAATAATCTTTGATAGTAAAAAACTGCAAACAAGAGGTTAGATGTAGGAAATCCTACAAGCCCATAAATAATAATCAGAAGAATCCAAGTTTAATTTAGTATCTTTGACAGTTCTCTTAACTGATTCTTGTCCTAGAGTGCTCTACACAAAAATAAAATTTAATATTAAAGATAAAACTAATAGCCTCCTATAACTACATTAAATCAAATTAAATTGATATTTATATACTTCCTGGTATGCAGCCATTTATAACCGTAAGCAATTACTAATACATGTGGCTGAATCCTTTGCAACACTAGCCTTTGTAATGCTGGGAGAACGAACTGATGACAGGCAGTAAAGCAAGCCTCATCCACAAGCTTTTTAGGGCTGAACAGAAGAGCTCCCCATCCTGAAGAGATGATTCTGTTTGAGGGACCTTCAAGCTGGGTTAAACCCCAACGCGAGTCAGTCTGCTCTGGCACATAGGGGAAAAATGAAAGTAGCAAAATACAGTTAAAAGCAACAAGTCTGATGTAAAGAAAACATTTTTAGGTATGCAAAACTCATGTTTTGATAGCATGAGCTACACAATCTTTTCATCACTTGCAAATAATTCACAGTCATTAACACAACAACAAAAGGCGGCAAGGCAGAAAATGGATACCTAGCTGGTTCATCTGGTGCATTCTTAGTGCACGTGGACTGCAGGATCAGCAGAGCACCTTGCAACTCAGATGCTCTGCAGACATAAACGCGGGTAACTCGCCCAGCCCAACAGCAAGTAACAGGGCAGAAGGGGAAGCCACTGCAGGAGAGCGTGGGCAAGCCAGCTACCTGCAGTTCTCCTCCCTCCCACTCCCCAGGCATCAGTAACCACTGGGTTAGGGTTGTCCTTGCCCATTCTTTCCTTCCAGTACCTTGCCTTTGGGATGTAGTTTATGGGCTACCTATCCAGAAATTTCCCCAATTCCTCTTTGAACTATCTGAAACTATCTTTCTTGAAAACCTCCTATGCCAACAGATTTCCAAAGTTTTCTATATAATAGTACTTTCTATCATCTGTTTTAAATTTCTCTCCTACCAGTTTTCATTAGTTCTTCCTAGTTCTAGAACCGAGATTTAGCGATTAACAATTCTTTATTTCTGTCACTCACTACCTTTATGGTTCTGTAATCCTCTAATTTTCCACATCTGTCTTTTACTCTCCCAATTGAAGAACTTCAGCCTTTCTAGTTTGTTTGTCCTTGTAAGGTAGCTTTCTCCATCCTCTTGACTATTTTGTGATCTTCTATACCCTAAATCTACGGTGTCTTTCTAAGAATATTCAAGATACAGCCATAATATTTTAAATGACATTAATCTTTTTCTAAATATTTTTTCTGATAAGGCAAAAGACATGGATGCCTTTTTTGAGGACGGCTATTCAGAGCCAGTGATTTCAAAGATCTGTTAGCAAGGACTCCAAGTTCTGTTTTCTGAAATCTGGCAGGATCTTACCAGGTCACTTTTCTCCAGATTGATTACTTTAAGAATTATCTACAATGAAATTCATATCGCACCTTTGTGCTCGTTCATTACATGTTATGTAGTACACCTAGCACAGCATAAAGACTACCCAAAAGAGCTTGTTTGTCTGCAACCTTGGAGGCTTCACTGAATACAAACTCATAATTCATCCCAAATCACAGCCCATTTCTCTAATTTTTATGAAAGAAGCCCACCGAAGAGTTGTCAATGTTCTTAATGATTATGCCTACAGATTAGAATATATTAGGACTGGAAATGGCATTTCACCTATTTACCTATTATATAGGTTAATAAAACCGGCTGTAACTTGCTACTAGCTAACGCTAAGTACTGCACATAACCGGGGTATTTTAGAAAACATCTCCTAGTTCTTAACCTGAACCTCAGACTAGGAAGAGTACTGAAGCGATGATACGTGCTACTTTCCTGCGGGCGTTCTGTGGCTGAATTCTAGCAACAGCAAGGCCTCAGAAATCTGAGGTCTGCTCGAGGCAGAGTCTAATTACCGGACTATGCGTACACAAGCACACAGTGAATGACAGAAGAGGCACTTATCTTAACAATAAATAATTACATAAAGTTTCTGACAATCGAAGTTCAATAATAATGCTAGGTGACTACCAACTTCTTTATATTAAACCTTAATGAATAGATGTACACCAGCATGTCTCTCTTAAAAGAACACATACGTATTCCCTACCTTCACTTCGCAAATTCACAACAAAGCTGGTTGTGAATCACGGGAAGACAGCATGAGGACTTGCACACTAGGAACAACTCTCTTGAGGAGACAATACATTTTAATTTTCTCCTATGCATACTTTCATCTCAGTTTCAAAGATAAAATTCCAGGCAGAAGTGTATGAAGAGCACTCTGGTGCAGAACCAGGAGAGACAAGAGAAAAAAAACAAAACAGCGCTTTAGAGAAAAGACCTTTCAGGCTTCGAAAAAATTGGGCTTAGTGTCAAGCTGTTGTTTTGGATAGATTGCAATGGATTTTATCACTCAAGGTTTACCCAATGAAAAGAGAAACAGAATCTGCAGTACTAAGCCTCCAAACTGCAGGTAAGTGCTTTTCCACCTTCCCTGGTAGTTTTTCCTATCATTTTTAATTAGACTTTAAACTACACAAGAATCTTTTCAATCTTTTCTCACTTTTGTTTTCCTTGTGTATAACCTTACATTCATGACAAAAAAATATCATTTATAAAGCTATAAGTTCCATATAAACCCTTCAGATCAGAGTATGGAAGGTGATATTTCATCTTTAGGAAATGTTAACTGTATCAAACATTGATTGCTTCATGGATAGGATTTTATGGTCAGCTTCATAAGAAATGTAATTGAGTAGTGATGGGCTAGCTGACTCTGTAGAAAAAAATATTTCCTTGAAATCTCTGCAAGGAAAATAACTCTCACATAAAGAGAATAAGTATACATTAGGCGGTCTCTAAAAACAAAAGTGAATAAAAACGTTCCACGTGTATTAAAATCAAAATGGCATTTTCAACAGCAGGAGCTAGTAACATAGACAGGGAAAACCACCCTTTGGCAGAGAGCCTTCAGGGAGCCCAGCTTCAAGCCTGGCAGCCTGCACAGGGCAATGCAGCACCCAGAAGAATCAGCAGCTGCAGGTGAAGGCAGTCCGCTCACGTGCCTCTATCCCCTCTGGCTCCATGCTGGCATTTGAGCCCCCACAACAGGAATTCCGTAGCACCTTGCCTCGTACTGTACCATAACGGAGGTGAACTGACTTAAGGCTCCAAGAAGCTAAAAAGCAGATGCCAAACTTTACCTTTGGAAAACATACAGAATTTGATGCACACTATATGTGACACTGCATAAGTACATTTATTAAACTGATATTTCTTCTGAAGGTTTATATGTACCTTAAGAGCATTTAATATTGTTTACAGGTTTTTATCAGTATCATTAGTGCTTGTAGAGTGAGATTTATGGGCCAAGGATCAGGAATGTCACAAGCAGAGTCCGTGTCCTACGATCAAAGCTGGTCTAGTAACACCATGCCATTGTGCAGAAGTCAAGGAGTACCAACAGCAACACAGGCTAGAAGCTAGGAGATAATTAATTGGGCCTAGATAACTATCCAGACCTTGTTAAGAGGCTATTTGAAGACAGAAGAGGCATGATTAATGTCCATCTTTGTTACCACTAATTTTGCATCCCTTCAAATCTCATCATTAAAAATCAGGCAAGGAACATGAAAAGGACTACTGCACAAAACCCAATCAGAGGAAGAAAAAAGCGCGCTGCCTTTGTGAAGCACACTTCTCTCCAGCTGTCTTCCCTTCTGTGGTGCTACAGTGCAGCAGCACCAGACTCCCCAGGATGGGAGATATAGAAAGAAAAATGAAGGGCTCGCTTCATCATAATGGTACTTGGGAGAAGAACACACAAGGAGGAAGGTATGGAGAAGACTTCTTAATATTATTCACAGCCTAATTTAATTCTCTCAGAATCAGCACATGGAGGAATCTCTTGGTTATGAAGACAGGATAGGAGGGTAGTTTCTCTCAAGACAAAGCTAGTTTTGATGAATATTCTCCTTCCATAAGAGAAAAACAATCTTACCTGAAACTGAGAATTGGACCATTAACAAAAAAAACACGAACCAACGTAAAAATTGTTATAAAAAAGCATCACAAAGAGTAGGAAGAGCTATTTCACATGTTGCAAAGCAGAGGCTAAACAAAGACTCTCGTAAGCTTGACTTGAAAGTTAATGCATCATAATACTCAAGTTTTTCTTAAAATGTAAAAAAAAAGATACAGCCCCTGCATAGATGACTCGTGTCACTCTTGCCTCCCATGCTGGGACCAAATGCTATACAGAATTAGTTTCACAACACTGCAATTCGTAAGCCAGACAGTCCAACTGTGTTCCATCTCTTGTGCAGTGATCATTTGAAAGTCAAAGCAACTGTGCTGTGACGTAACATGAGAAACGGACCTCCGCCAAATCTGTTCTCAAATTTGAAATTAAGGAGAAAAAAACATCAGAATTGTGGTTTGTGAATTATTTTTTAATTTGTGAGGTATAGAATAGTGGGATTTTATACTGACTCCTATAAGCCACTCATAATGACCAAGCAATGCAAATAAAACTGAACAGCTTCAGTGGACTTTATGAACGCACACTCCTCTTCCCCTTACCAAGCCCTGTTTAATATGCAACTGGACTATAATGCTTCTTGTTAGGCAGACAGCTTAAAATTAGAATTGTGGGAGAAGTGATTGATGACCTGAGTTCCCACAGCCCTTTCAATGAAACATATTCCATTTCCATTTCAAAATATGTTTATTATGAATTATTGGTTTGTCATTGAACTTGATGAAAGTAAATTTACGTGAACAACTCAGACCTCTGCAAGGGGAAACACTTTAATTAGGTAACCTTTCCCTCAGTCTTTTCCATGCTTTACAGAAACAGACACCCTAACTAGAATTTTATTCTTGGCATACAGACCCAGTTTATTGATTGAGTAATGTTTCTTAGTTTGGAAGCCATTTACTCAAAGTCAAAAAATGTTGTGACCTCAACCCCTTACTCCCAGAATAAATCATTAACATCAGTGTCTCAGGCAAAGCTTTATACTATTTGTGCAAAATGATGAAAAAGCACATTAACACTGGACCAGAGAACAAACATCTTTGCAAGATGTCCTTATAATAACAAAATTTTCAAGGAGAACAGTCCTTGAAGTACAAGCTGATTTTTTTTTTCCCAAAATACACTTCAACTTCCAGAATTATGGTTTTCAGAGCAGCCCTAGTCCGAGGTTTACTAATAAAATCCAACAGAAGGAAAGAGAACAAATATACCCTATTAACTACATAATCATACCACAGCTTGCCACTGCTTAAACAACTAGTATTCCCTGGAGCACGAAGACTCCCATCATTCACGATACAGCTGTTACACCACCTGTGTTATGGAAATCGAAACCTAGTTGAATATGGATATTGTCATCATCTCTCAGTCACAAAAAGTAGCATTTTATTAACAAAAATGTTATGGAAATGCTTCTTCCCCTGTCTTACACAGCAGTGGTTATGCAGGCAGGACCTATCTTCAACAAAGGAGCAACAGCTCTCACTGCCCCCCGCCTAAGAAACCGACTCTGCGGGACATTCAATGACGGGGTGGTAACATATCCAATATGCAAGAGCAACTGCACCCACTGTCTTCAAAGCCCTCAAATCCCTTGGCATCAGCTGTTAAGTCAGCGCTCCAGATGACCATAGACCTCATTTGAAGTAGAAACTATTCCTTGGCAGAGTGCGATGAAATGACTGCAAGGCCTGTAGCAAAGGATAAATTAGATTGCAATTAAAAGCATACAGGAATCGCTAAAATGCTCCCAGTGGAGAAATTAAAAGACCTTCTAAAGTCTAAGGTCACTGCAGAGTGTTGGTTGAAGGTCCAGGTCAGCACAAACACTGTCACACCCTCATTTTCCTTACATTTTAACATATGCTTCTGGAAGATCCCAATTCACTTTTGACTCTTACTAGAACAAAAAATAAATTCCCAGGTTTGTGGGGGTTTTTTGTTTTGTCTTTGTAAAGGACAGTGCTTTGGACATTTTACTGAACTGTACCTATAGTACCTCAACTGCAAAGAGCACAGCTTACATTTGGAAGGTTATTGCTTGTGTTGCCGCTACTTACCATTCTAAAAAAACAGCAGAAACACCAGAATTGTGATAAATTGCACAGTATCTTTTTACATCTGGGGATATAATTTACATCAGTTTATCACTGTATCAACACTTTCACTGCACATCACAGGTTAGACTTCAAGCCCAATGGCAGAGGACAAACCAGCAGGCCAGGGTTGGATTTGCTATTGAGAAAAAAATCTCAGTGGTACAATTAATACATCTCACTGAAAACTGCAAAGTTTCTCTATCCAGTCTACATACATTCATCTATTTTTTTTTTAGCACAGTAATGCCTAGCAGCTTGTGCAAATTGGTCTTTTTTTTTTTTTTTTTCTCAATAAAATGTCTTCAGCAGTCACACCCATTCTCAAAAACACACACTTCCACCCTACCAGTGAGTTCCTTCAAACTTCAGTCAGACTTCTCGTTATTTTACTGTTTACAGTGAGGTTGTGCTGGTAAATTATAGAGTGATTTATACAAAGTATGAGTTACATATCTCAGCCTGGGTCTTTTAATGTGCAAACTTCAGAGCAGTAAAAGCAATCTCAGCCAAGTTGACTGTCCACTTCTTCCATGTAAAATTGATAATGTAACAGATATAACAACACAAGAAAAAAAAGTACCATATCAGGTACGAAACTAACCATTCTTCTTTCTTGTGCTGATTCCTATACCCAAGGCAATTTAAAAATTAAACCCAGTATTTCTTGAACCTGAAGAATTCTAGGTCTGAATTCCATGTTTGCCTATATTTGTTTTTTCCTTACAGGTAACTGGGACACCTTCCTGGTTTTGTAAGACATCCTGACAACCACAGACAGAAACCAATTCTACTGTACTTCTTGAGAGTCTTCAAAATAATTCTACCTGTTTCTACTTAATTCCCAGATAAGTGTGTCTACAGAAATATATTACTAAATATAATAAATTAAATACAATTAGAGTATAAATATACCAAACGATCATTTTCTTTGACAAGAAATACTCTGGAATAACACTGCAGGAAAGAATGCATCTAGGATACAGGAACAGCAGCAATATCTGAGCTCCTAACAATAGAGATTTTCCTAAAGCGATAATTTGGACTTTAGTTTCATTAGGACTACATATTACAGTTTCTGCTTAGAGCTGATTTGCTTAAGCATACACTAGAGGATAGCCAAGCCAAAGAACAGTTTTGAGAGATCTACTAAATGGTTCAGTAATAGTCTGAATACTAGCAAAGTGGATGTGATGGATAGTAAATAGGGAAACACTTATTCCATAAACAGCATGACTTCAATTTTAAAATCATAATCTGATATGAAAAGAATACATATCTTTATTCACTGGCAAACAGCTGCTCTCAATTAGTTCAACAAGTATGTAGCATGAGTCGTCCTCTCCTCCAATAAAGCATAAACATATAATCAGACTGATATTTCATGGAAATCTGCCCCATTCCTAGAAGTATTGAACACTGCTTTCCTTCCCTACTTTGTTGAAAGTAGGCTTCACAGTGCTGAACTTTTTCCAGATGAAGCCATGTTTATTCTTGGGTAGTTACAAGGGAAAGAAATGGGAAAAATTGGAAGTAATAATCAGAAAGGTAGCCAGATGTTTCTTGTTCCTTTAATTATTCATTCTGATATATATATATATATATATATATATATGCATACATACCTATACACACACAGAGAAACAGAGAGGTATATTCTGAGCAAGTCCTCTCTCCGTACTGCAGGCAAAGTATGGAATCTAAGATTCTCGCTGGCTCTGCACTATTATCTACCAGTAACGTGCTGATTTCAGCCTTATTCTCTCCTGGGTCATCGGCCAGACAGAGCTTGTAATCCGATTTACTCCAGAAGGCGGTTTGTAGACATCTAATTTTGTTTCTTTATCTAAAAATTGCAGGGTGGGTAATTTTATCTTCTATATTATATGCCAGTAAATGTACAACTAACACGGTATTCCATACCTGTATATTAGAGCTGAAATCTGTTATTACATGCACAAATACCTGTTCATTAGAGTTCAAATGATCTTGGTTCCAAGGTCTATCTTCTTATTGCTGAACCATTAGAGAACCACGAACATTAAACCTAAACCATTAAGAATACAAAATCATAAATTAAACAACATATAAAAGAAAACCATCATGTGTTAGATAACTATATATTTGTACAGATACACATATGGTTTAGTTCTTCTGTGGAATTTTCCATTTAACAGCGTTAATTTACTTTGCAAAATGCACTACACTGCAGCACACAAACCTCAACACTCACTGTAAATTAATTAGTATTGCCTCCTATTTTCCAGACACTAGAGTTGAAGAAGGCTGGCCTGATCGGTTTGAATGCCAAGCAAGAACAGGGGGCATGTTAGAAAATACCCACTGGACTTAAGCGCTCAACTTAATAGCATTGTTTCACACCTAAAAATGGAAAGGTATGACTTAGACATTTTCATTCTGATGACGCGTAGTAGTCCAAAGCTGTGAAAAGTAAGGCTACAGATCTCCTGGATTCCCTAAACTCTAGGAGAAATCTATTTTCACTATGTTGCTGTTCTACCTCTAATCAATGGCAGAAGCCAACCAGAAAGAGGTTCAGGAATTGGAAAAGAATTCGTCTTCCTCTGATTTCAAATTTTTCATATCTGTAAGTATATACTTAGATGGCTTCCAATGTTATCAGATCCCAAAAGATTGGTTTGGCTTCAATTTCAGTGTTTGTTTTCAGCAAACATGTTTTTCTCCAGATACTTAGACCAGGTGAGCTACAGTGCAGTGCAGAATTCAAGAGAGATTTGATATTCATGAGAGTACCATCAATAGAATAGAAAAACCACCCTCTGCCTCCCTGTTTTTTTCTTCTTCAGCACAGTAGTACAGCTATTAAACAGATTTATTGATGGTATGTATGATTATTTCAGCAGAAATGGGAGGGAGCAATGGATCAGCATTCACACCTCATTTCCCATCACATCCCACCAGAACTGATGACCTCTCGTGCAGTACACTCAGCTGATGGATAGTACCAGAGAACGTGAGAGAATAGATGTCCAAAACAGAGATACTATTCTTCTGGCTTTGTCACAGGTAAGAGCATAAATTTGTTTCCCATATATACAGACATGTTCATGTGCTCTGAATGTACAAAGCAGCTTTGCAACATAATTACCATCTGCCACTTCATCAAGGGACAGAGATACAGCTCTTAATTTTTTCCTTTTTGTTCTGGTTTGCACCCTTTTTAATGATTTTAACAAACTAAACTTATGCAATATGAACTATTATTAAGAGGTTTTCTAAGCAACACTGAGCACCACCCTTACTTCACAAAAATTATATATTGGTAGTCTCATCTGCTTACAGTCAAACTCACAAGCCTTCAAGTAAACGCCCCATCCCAAATGTTTGCATGCAAAAGGTCCATGCTGGGACAGAACTATGAAAGACTAAGTCACTAAGGAAACGATAGAGCTTGGCAGTGCACGCTTCCGAACGTCAGTGTAAGGCCCAGCCCTGCCAAAATCACACGTACACCAACTAGCAGCATGCCCCCGCTCTGAGCACAGGCCCTCCAGCACTGCACCGACCAGCACCCACCTTTTCTACAGGTGGTAAAAGTTCTTCAGTGACCGAACTGGGAGCACCACCTAGGTGGGAAGCCTTGGAGTTTAACGCATATAGAGGCTGTTTGACAGCAGCATTTATGGTCTGTATACAGCAGAGTTAATCAGAAGAGTTGGGAAATACACTGCCAGCTCTGAAAAAGTGTGCTCCGGCTGTAGGGAAGGGCTTTGGGATTATAAATCTGGTATTGTGCAATGCCTCACAAGCACATTTTATTCAATTTTTAATTTCCATTTCTCTTCAGTCAGAAAGCATCACCAGTGGTTGCTATGATCTAACTAGTTAAAGCATGCTCGCAGTATGTTTTTAGTATGCCATATCAATGTAGTCTTATTCTATTTTATACTTCTCGTGCAGCATGACAATTCTGCAAGTTTTGTAAAGGATCTGTCCACTTCATTCACTCCCTGTTCCTTTCCCTCTGAAAAAGCGTTGCCCTGAGATGCAGCAGGGGACGCGAAGCAGCATCACCCCCAACCACTAGGCTGCTACCAGACAGCAGCCTGCAACGCGCATGTATTAACACAGAAAAACTGCGCTTTCTGCTCCTTCAGGAGCTTTACTTTTCTTTGTGCTTTTACTTTAAGCACTGGTTAATTTTTTTGCAATCATTGCTAGCTTCAGTCCTGTACTCTTTTTTGATCAATGGGGGCACACGCATGTGTTTTGTCCCCCTCGATTCCCTTTAAGGTACATTTAGAACAGCATGTTCTGTATCAGCATAGTCTGCTCAAAACGGTATTTTAATTATACAGAGCTCTCTCCTTAACATTTCTTATTTCGGGAACTGCAAAAGTAATGCATGTCGCAGTATTAAAACTGAACTAAATCCCACTGAACTCAATGCTTCCCTCCGTCTTCCAGACTTTCCATCATTAGAGAAAGTTAAAACTCAAGATCTTTGAACAGATAAATTTTCTTAACAGGAACTGCAACAATGGAGATAAGTAATGTAAGCCATATGTTTACAGACAGATCAAAAGTAACCGTACCACTGGGGCACCAGCTGAGGCATTCAAAACACAAGAAATCAAAGAACTGGTAATTGACGTTTCTTTCACACATCACTGGCATCAGTGAATTATTTCATTTAGATAAGCTTTCAGGAAGAGCTCTCCCCAGTCTGAATAGCATCTGTCTGGGAAAAGCCCCCAGGGAAACAAAAGGATGATTGTAGGAAAAGATGTAGCATTTCTATGCAAGTTGTATCAGCCACAGCATGGAAGCATGCTCTATCTTTAGTAAATTCACCCAGCCACAAGAAGAGTAGCTGCGATACTTCAGAATGCATTTTGCATCATTCCAGCCTTCTGCAAGAGACTGAAGAAAAACACTCACCTTGCCTGGACATAACTAATGTCGTGTTCTTACACCCACCCTAGTCATGAGGGTGAGAGCAAAGTCATTTCATTTTTTGAGTAGTTGCTACTCATGATAGATTTCTTCTGACAAAACTTTTCCATTTAAAATAGTGTAGAATTTCTCGGAAGGCAAAAATATCAGACATTCACCACAATACCAGGCTCATTTTCACCCTCTTCATCTACAGACTTCAGGTAACCCAATCCATTCACTCCCTTTATATATGAACATTTCTGTAGTGCATCTCTCTCATTAATGAAATCCCAAAGCAATGATGAGCTTGTTATAAGACTAACTTGATACAGATTATTATTCAGTAAGGATACAGCCAGTAAAATAAAAACAGCTTAAAAATCAGCATTTGGCAGTGGCTATCAAATCTAGCTTGTTACACAGTGTTACCATCATTTGTAAAAGTGCACTCTAATTAAGGTAAATGAGACAGCAAGAACACAGTGACATTGTTAACTTAATGACCCACAGCCAAATTATTTAAAACTTCTTTGAAGTTAAACTTAATTGTAATGGATATAATATTGAAGAATTTAAAGAAGCTCTGGATGCCTTGCAGAATAACCTGAATGATCTTTCTCTTCTCTCCCTTTAATCTTGGTGTTTGTATGTTTAGAACATTGCTTACAATTCACGTATTTAGTATGGAAGTGAATTCCAGTTTATACCTGGTGCCATCCTCACAGTAATTGACATCCATGTTCCCCAAAACAATCACCATGCCGTATTTTAAACTAATAAGGTACAAGAACCTGGAGGTTACTATGAGGGCATTGAGTTTCGATCAGACTCTGTTCTGTCAAGTGAGGTTTTGTCTGTACAAAGGATACTTTTGCAGATTCTAAAGGCACTTTAACATTTCAAATACAAAGGGTGAAAGAAACACTTTAAATTAATTACCATCATAATTGTATTTTGCCCTGTTCTAGAATGCAATCTCAGAAGCACCAGAGAGTACTGCGGGTTTCCAACCAAAACAAAACCCATTAAAAATGCAGCTTTACTGCAAATGGCAAGTTTAAGTTACTCTGGAGACTGGTAGTGAAATTCAATGTACTTATTTTTCTTACCTAAATTATGAATGCATTGTTTTCATCTGCAGAGCAAGAATGGATGTCTAATTTGAATGTTATAAAACAGAAATAGGAAGAACATTTTATTTTTTTTTTAATTATTTGATTATGAGCTCCAGAAGGAAAATTATTTTAGACCTCCCACATAATGCAGAACAATCAGATCTGTTTAAGATCATTGGTACAACTCACGGAAAAGATCTGGAGCATTCAGAGATGTGCATTTCCATACTGGTTATTATGGAGTAAGGAAAGAGTCAAGAGCACATTTATGGGAAGCTGAACACAGGGGGCGGGGGGGGACTTCAGTCAGCTCAGGCTGCAGTCCTTTGGTGCTGAACTGCTGCAGAAATACTGCACACAGCAAGTCCAGCCACTAGTGAAGGGCACTGGTAATTAGCACATATCACTGCTACACGTAGTTTTTGGATGCCCTTAATACCTTTGGAATGATCTTTTGTTTCATACAAGAAAACAAAAAGAGACGATATCACTCGCAGAATCCCTCTGTTAACATCTTGGACCATAAATGCCAAACAAATTAGTCCAAACGCTTTGTAATTGGCCCACCCGCTACACGATGGGGGTGATGATTCCATGAGCCGTACCTGCTGTACTCCCTGCTTCGAACCTCAGCGTGCAAAGCAGGGTGGGGGAGCTCCAGCTTCTACTCCGGGAGCCGGCCTACTGCGTGAGGCCAAGTGCTACCAAACATGATCCGGACAGACCAACATACTCAGTGCTGACAGCTTCACCTGTCACCTCTCTCAGCCCTGCGTCAGTGCACACCTTACACACTAGGTCCTGTTAACGAAAGCATCTCCTTTCTCCCTTACGCAGAATCTCTCTTCCCCTTTGTTTGAGAGCTTCTTGAAACACCTGCATTTTATTTCTCACCAAATCTCGTTCCTGACTAGCACCAGCACAGCTCAGAAACACGGTACCGCACGGGAGCTGCCCCCTCGGTAACACGAGCAGGGGGCTGCAAGGCAGAAGCCTTAGTGGTGAAAGGGATGCCCTGGACAACCACGTCCAGGCCTGTTCGGAAGCCCAGTCACATTACTTACTATTTCAGTAAGCTGATCAAACTGCATCTTAAAACTATTTAGATTTTTTTGCCTCTTACATTTCTTTCCATGAGCTCTTGTTCTAGAACTGTCTTTAATTAACAGTATCTTCTTACATGACAGAGTTTGTTTCTGTTTCACCGGAAACAGTCATAGCCTGAAGCCATAATTTAAGTACAAGCAACACTAAATTTCACTGAAGTGAAATTAGTTTGAATTTGCTTACTTATGCTGTTAATCACATTTTCTTTAGCAGAACAGATAGATTACAAAACTAAACCTTTTCAAATGTACGTTTTTCTATAAATACATACCAAAGAGGGCTACTGGCACTTCTAGACAAACACTTGAGGATTTCGGCTTCTTGCCATTGCCACATGCTGCCTGGACAAACGGTCAGATCACCAATCTGTTCAGCAAACCAGGGCTCCAATCTGTACGGGGCTCTTAAGCCTTCATTTCCCACATACACACACACACAAAGACCAACCTTCCCATGGACTTGATGCAAATTTTCAGATTTAACTACTAATGCTACATATACAAAATAAAAAAATCACATTGGCTGAGGTAATGACTAATACGACCCCATCTTAGTAAACTTACCCGTTGGCCTTCTGTGCAGAATACTTGGCCATGTAGAATTGGCCGCTTATAATAACTGTAGTATTACGTACACGCTGATTTTTGTGTGTGCTCTGCTTTTATCTCATTAACAACAGACTTATTTTGGGACAGCACTACATGTTTCCCTGAAACCGCTATAATCCTATTAAAACTGCCTTCAGCAGGCAATGGGAACAGAGGCAGGAACCAGATGCAGTGAGCAGTTGTCAGTTCCTCAAGTTTTGCATGCATTGCAGTCTTCACATAACAGGTTAGCTACAAGTACTGATGTCTGCCATTCACTTACAAAACAAAAGATAAATACTGTGGTGTCATACTATTAGTTGAACCACGAAAAACAGTTATTAGAAATAAAATAGTTCAACTGGTGACCAACTGGTTGCTCTCAGTCTATGGGAAGTCAGCACTGTTCAGCTGCTCGCTTTGGATTGTTTGCTTTCTGCCTTCCCAAGGAACAGAGTTAGACCCTTCCACCAACAGTACTGATTTTACAGCCCACAGTAAAGTTGCTTCTTCTCTGGAATTGGTTATGCTTGACCAAAAGCTTCCTTCCAAGCTGCTTCAGTGTTTTCCCAGTTGTTAATCCCTTCTTCTGGGGACCATCTGCTGACCAAACTCAAGTTCCAGCTTTGGCCTCACCCTCACTCTGAGTTCCTTCTACAGAAACACCTATTTTAATGAGATCTGAAGGAATCTCAAACTCCAGAGGTCTCCATTCCTCTGCTAGAAATCTGTTCACAGCTTCAACAGTTCTTAGAAGTTCATCTGTGTCACACACACACTAAATAAGTATCCTTGCCTTAGAAAACTAAGCTGAAAACAAAATGTTGGAAATATACATGTTTAGAAATTACATAATACTGGTATAAATTACTAACAGTCAAATGAAGAAAACTGAATTCTTCTTGCTTATATCTGTCAATGATCTGCCTTTTAAAAATAACTTCCCAAAATTCAGATGCAACAAGTGGAACTTTCCCATTGCTACGAATTGTCTCACTTCATCAGTCTATGATGATACAAGCTCCAAATATGACGTAGATGGTTTTCATGTTATTTGGAGAGTAATACAAACAGATGTGTGCTGCATTTTCAGAAAAAAAATATATTGATTTTGTTTACCATTTTTGGTTTTTAACCACATCATTTTAAATCTTTTTACAGTCAATTCAGCAATGTAACGTAACAGAACATTACCAACATTCTCACAAATGTCTTTTTTCTTTAGTCAGACCAGGTGAATTATCTAAAATTTCTCCATTGGAGGAAAGATACTTTTTCAGTGCTGCTTCAGAAATTCCATAGTGACAAAGTACTTTCTGTACAAAGAGGCTTATTCTGAGAGGTGAAAAACATGACAGCCTAATAATATATTGGGACTTCAGAGACAAAAGGAAGCTCAAAAAAAAAGTACTGGAAACTGCATTATTTAACTTTCACATGTTCAACACAGATGGGAAGATGTTGTCCTGCTAGATGGCCTCATTCTCTTTTTAGTCATTTCAATGTTATTCAAGAAATGAGTAAGTAAAGAAGAGGGGATTTGCCTTCTTAAAGAATCCCTAGTGCAATGCTGTCAGCTCCCTTCTTACTCTCTTTTAAATAGTATTTGCAATTTGGCACTAAAAAGTGTCACCTCATTTAATACAAAGTTTTCTATTATCATAAGTGTGAACTCTAAAGACTGGTTTTGTTTATGTAAGTAACTGCTTGTGAATAAATGGACTGGAACCCCAACTTCTCTCCCCAGGATAGAAACTTCAGATACAGAATCAACAACCACTATTTGAAAGTACTTCTCCCCCAGTCAGAGCCATTCAGTTCCCCCATCCTAGAACCACGCATCTCAGAAGTGCTACCACGAAGTAGCAGAGAAAACATGTGCAAATATGATTTGCATTCTTGAAAGCCCCCCTCTCCCCAAGGCCAAGTCCTCGCCATTTACTTATAGGCATGGATGTGTGTGTAATACAGCAACAGCACAACAGGATGTTAGAAGATCAAGAAAAGATGTCAAGAGGTAAGAAGAAAAGAAGAGTTTCCACTAAAACTGCTCCTGGCCATTTTCTCCTACAAAGCGGCAGCACACAGAGATCTGAGGAAAGGTTTCTGTGCTTCAACGATCAGCCTCAAAGGCAAGAATGAGTCCGCAGCCTGATGTCTCAGCCAGCCACTGGATCTGATACTGCTGTCCTGTTCATAAAAAGTGGTTAAAATTGGGCATATAAAAGGTAAGACTGAAGGCCAGTTACTCATTTCACTGCTTTGTAAGAGCTAGGCCTGCTAAGCAACTTTAGTCACCCGTAGTAGATCTTTAATTTCAGCAATGCTGTTTCTATGAAGGTCAACCACCACCGCACACATTCTTTAATAGATGGTTGGAGAGAGTCATAATTTAGTTTGGTGAGTACCTATGCTGCATGATGCAATTCATTGCACAGACTCCCAAAGCAAGCTAGAACACCTATGATACACTGTAAACTTTAACCAAAACAAAATAAAACAAAAAAAGGAATCAAGTTTCCTTGACTGTGATTTCAGACTGAATGTATACTATCTTGGAATACTTTGGTATAATGGCATTTCAGTCACTACATCCAATACTAAATATTTATTTCAAGTTTGAAAATCTCCAAACCATTAGGTTGGTGACCAGTTTTGAGAATCATTCATAATGAAGAGTTGAGATGGTGACAAAAGCAGAAAAGATTGTTTAGGAATTAGCAATGGAAAAATAAAAGTTAATTGATGAAGAACGGCATTTACGGCCCATGCACCTCGTACACAATAATACTGATTTTTTGCTAAATCCTACTCCCAGATATTCTTTAGATATGTCAAAACTTATCAATACTAATTTCTAGCAAGCCTTGGAAAACTCGAGAAATTCTAGAAGGCAGGAATGTTCTGACAAAGAACGCATTAGTATTCAACACAGAAACACAACGAAATTGAGGATTTGAGGCATTTAACTTCTGTGCGTATAATATTGTCAGTAACCACAAGTCATAACTTTCTGCAGTTACTATACATGAAAATTTATTGCACTTCAGCATTTTCTCTTCTATACACAGAGAACGTTACAGTGCATCAAATATACACTGTGGCAAGTTATTCCATCGTGATAACTGTCAACCTTTCTACATTCGTTAAAACAAAACTGGTATGAACCAAGAGTTATCAGTCCTAAAATGCTCTGTTGTAATAGCTTTTAGAATTTCATATTGTATAGCAAAATTTATTTCATATTCCATAATCTAACTACTTGTTCTGCCTCATGATTCATTTTATTAAGCAAGTCAGTTCCCAATCCCATTGCTGGATTTTACCATTTCCTTGTAAAACTCTACAACTCTGTAAAACAAAATGTAGAAGGGTTGACAGTTATTACTGTGCAATCACTTGCAGTGCACAGCTGGTATAAACCTGTACTGGGTTTGGCTGGGATTGATTTTCTTCATAGTAGTCAGTACGGTGCTATGCTTTGGATTTGTGAGCAAAACTGTGTTGGTAGCACACTGGTGTTTTACCTGAGAGCACTTGCACAGCACCAAGGCCGCCTCTGTTCCTCACACTGCCCCGCCAGTGAGTGGGGGGGAACGAGAGGCTGTGTGGGGCTGAGCTGCCTGCCACGGTTAACCCACAACAAAACCTTACAAACTTTGAAATGTTTATTTTGACTTAATTCATGTTCTATAAGGGACATGAAAACTGATTACAAAGACATCTTGAAAAAATGAATAGCCCAAGCTTTTGAACAGTATTTACACCATATCTGCTTCTTCAGTCTATCAGTTCTGTCTGGAAATCCCATACTGATGTAACAACGTAAAATCAAGCACAACTATTGTGAACTTAAGTAGTGACTTTTCTACCCATTCCTTTTCCATTGCATCTTGCACTTCAATATCCCACAGCAGAAGGGAGCAAAGGGTTCCTGAAGAATGAATAAAACTCAGGGAACATTAGCGGTAACACATACGCATTTGCACTCTGATGTCTAACATCACACTTAATCTATTCCTGCTTGAAAACTCTCACCTTGAATATGCCAGGGATTTGTTCTGCTATTTCCCCAAGCTGGTATAAATCAGTGTTATTTGTTAGTTCTAAAATGCTCTGTTGTAATACCTTTTAGTGCTTCATACTGTATAGCAAAATGTATTTCATATTCCATAAGCTACCTACTTTTTCTGCCTCATGATTCATTTTGTTAAGCAAGCCAGTTCCCACACCCATTGCTGGATTTTACTATTATTATTTCCTTTCAAAGCTCTAATATTCCTTTACACAACGTGTCTCTGCAACCAACATGTTCTGTTCAGTTAGACAGAGCATACATTCGCAGCAACTCCTTATTAACAGAAGGCCTAAGCAATCTTTAGTCTGTTTCCACAGTAGGATACCAGCAAAAAACAGAAAAGAAATCAAAGTTCAGAGACAGAAATGCATATAGATAACAAAAATAGAAAGAAAAGGTAAGATGTAATCAATGCTTACTAACTTTCATATAGGATCCAGAGACTTTAAATTTGTTTTACACTGACATTATAATTGGCTTCATTAGTCTTGAAAATTGTCGCTGCAAGTCAGACAGGCTGACTGCCTGGCTCCTGCAGTTAGAAAATAACATTAGAAAATGCTAATTGCTAAATGAAATTTCAAGCTAGAATGTCCTACATGGAAACACATTGCACTTCAAGCACACAAATACAGAGAGCTTTAAAGCAGACAAGTACAACAGAAATTTTGAAATATAAATTCAAATCACCACCAAACTGGGAAATGGGGTGCATTACAGTTAAGATTGTAGCTAATTTGAGAAAGCACACACAATATACCAGAAAACACCAAGTCTTTTAGTAAATTCACAAAGTAACAAACCATACATCCTCTGCTAAACTGTCTATTGTGCACTTTTAACATTTTATAAATTCCTAGAAAAAAATATTTCTGTTAAAGACTGATATTGCTAAACAGTGAAAACATGAAAAAAGCTCCTTTATATTCTTTGCTTAACACACAACTGCATTCCTGAAGTATTTATTACTTCACCAGTACTTCCATACAATTTTCAATGAGTTCCAAGGCAAGTCATTTACCGGGACGAATGAGGGGGGAAGCAATTACAAGATCTAGCTTTAATTATAATGGTTTTGTTGAGGTTGTCCTTAAGCAGAAATTTAGATCTTAATATATTTCTGCTATTTTATTAAATACTTAGGTATTCAAGTCATCTTTTGCCCAATAATTCTTCACTCAAATATTAGCACAAGTCTAAAAATGTCTGTGAAAAAACTTGCTTTCTCTCCTGCTCTAAAATGGGCTCTTTCACTTAATTACTCCATTGAGGCTTCTTCAGACTGTTCTCCCAACAAAGTTCTTGTAAAACAGCGTACTAACAGAAGCATTGCAAAATTGAAAGATAACTATATCCATATGAAATCCAGAATGGGTAAATCTGAAGAAATAAGCTATTTAAAAGTTCCTTTGAAACCCATCGTTTACTTGGCTGTTTCAGTCACATATGATGTAAGAGAGAGAAAAAGACCAGAGAGTCTCCTGATCTCTCACATGGGAGAAAGAGCACGTTAGCCAAGAAGAACTTTGCAGGTCTGAAAAGCCAGTTCATAAATCTCAACAGACATTCAGAGCTCTGTTTCAAGTTCCAGATGCAAATGCCATGAAGATCTTGTCTAGAAACTGATATTCAAAAATCTGTACAGAGCAGGATTTTGTTAGGGTCAAAATCTAGAAAGTTTCAGGAAATTATTGAAAGTAACAATGCTCTTACCCAGTCAGCCTGTAACCTCCAATATGGGTATGTATTACACTAAACCGAGCTGAGAATTCGGTCCATGAAAATGCAGGAACATGTTTCCTTACCATCCCTGCAACACAGAAGAAAACCTTCAGCAGCTGCAGCCAACAGTCCCCAGAGCACTGTCCGGGGAGGTGTCCTCACCATCCTCCGGGCGCTCCTCGGATTCTGTCAGCTTGGTACCACTTCTAAGAGGACAGGGAAAGAGTGGGGTTTGGTTTGGGAATTTGGTCCCTAAATCTTCTTAGGGAAAGGGAAAATTTGAGCACCAGTGCCTGCATCTATTGAGGATAAATTACACAAACACACAGATGTAGTGAGCTATTAGTTACTGCTTAGGTTTAAATATAATCATGATGCATTTATTTGCTGGCAAAAGCTATCAATAAGCAGCACCTCTGACACTTCTGTATTTAAAAGATCACGAAGAAATTCATATTTGTATATTACATAACAAAATAATCCAGCAAGATGCATTTTCTCTGCGTTTCACCATGTGCTTTGTAAGAGATAAAAATTACAAATGCTATTTTCTCTTGTAAGGCTAATGTAGCTTTTAAAGTAATGTTTATGTATTACTACAAGATATGTTTTCCTGGAATTGCGACTGGAGACAAAAGTAGGTTTTGCTTATTCCAAGACTCCCATTTAAACAATAAATCAGTTAGCAGCAGGCCGTTATGATAGGCAAAGGAAAAGTTGTCTTTTTTTCTGCCTAGCCCTAAGAAAGTAATAGCATCTGTACTTCATCAAATCAAAGCTCATTCTGGCACTGGGGAGTTTGCAACACTGTAGTCTGTCTGGTTTTTCCTCACTGCGACAGAAAGCTGATGCCTATAGAAGAGACTTAGGACAAAGCAAAGAAGATATCATTTTTTGTCCTTCTCAGCCTCTGCTTGTGCTCACAGACTAGCCAGAAATGGCCCATTTACTAGCTCTCATTTCATTAACCTACTCTGTCTCCTACTGAACCCATGCAGACCTTTCATATCCAGAACATCCTGAGGCAAGGAGTTTCTCAAAGTTTACGTGGATTCAAATCATGAGGGACAAACTTAAAAATCATTACGTGGTACTGAATAACAGATAGATCATTTTTAGACCTTCTGCAGCATTTTTGGAGTTTACTTCCTTAAACGGTGTTTATGGTATGGACTACAGGCCTTGCAGAAGTGACCCAGACACAAGGAAGACTGTTAAAGATGCAAATACAATGGTTTAACATTTCCATTTCCACAAAATAAGGACTTCAGCAGTTGGCATCTTTATTCCAGGGAAGTTTATTTGCTATTACTCTTTGTGTTGTATTTGTGTAGATTATTTATCACTGGGTCTGCTGGATTGGAAGAGGCATTCCTTTATATGAAGAATCAGAACATGGAAATACAGACAAAGTTAAGCTCTGTTCTAACTGCTCATGACAACTTGGGTCTACGAAGTCTAAAAGACTTCCTGAAATTTAAGCAGTGCATCACCTAACCACAAAACAATTCTCCCTAACAGATACCTTTCCCTTTTACTATCACCTTTGATATTTATCACTGGTACACAACATCCGCTGACTTAATGCACGTAAGAACTGACATTTCTCTAAGGATCTCATTCAGCAACTTACTTATATCTTCCGTCTGAATTCTGATTAATGAGATTTCAAGCATCAGGGTCCTTTTTTTTTTGTCAATGTCTGAAGGACGCAGGCTTTTAATCTCAAGCATACATAATATTGATCAACTCTGAAAACAATAGCCACATAATGATCCGTATCTCATTTTACAAATACAAATGTACTTCCAAATACAGAAGTACCTTGGGCAAAACTAAATTAACAAAAGGGTTATCCCAGCTATTAATTGCACTGGTAGCAAGAGATTTGTGCTGAGGTACAGACAATGGCAAATAGGATTGTTTTTGCAATCTTTTACTGACAGCACGCAGGCCAGAATAAGTGATATACATATTCTTACAAGATTTTGTAAAAACTCAGTAGAAGCATCTTGGATAGTTGAGATATTTCATAAAGATTGTTCTAAGAGCTGTAGAGAAAAAGAGAGGATGAATTCTGTCATGGGACTAATATCACCAGGCAGAAGATCCTGCACGGACTGTAAATACTTCAGAGCCTGGTAAATAAAGTGGCTTTAGTTTTTAAATGTCTGAATGAAATAATGTGAAATTCTAAAACTACTAAAGACATATTGAAGATGACTAACAAACACCAGAATATCTCCTGAAGTACTAGGCTAAAGTATTCTATAGTTTTACCTACTGAATTCTAGCACTCAAATCCAAGGCAACAGCTACAATGGTGCTTTCACACTGCTGACATGCCTCAACCAACAGTACGTGCAGAGAGGAAACAAGTGTTGATAGTTAAAAGAAATCAGTTTGAGATTGCAAGCAGATTAACAGCTGACTATGCCCTACATGTACAGAGAATCATAAATCCAGAATTTTGTCTTATAGACAAGAAGTATCTTATAGTAGTTAGAAGTGCTATTTAACTGGAAACAAAGCAACAAGTGGCCATTTGCGAAACAAATCAAAGCTTCAAACATCAGGCTAAATAAAGGGTAGCCTCAAGGTGCCTTTTCTGAGGATGGAATTGAAAAGGAAAGTGAATAAGCAGTAGGGATTCAAACCTCTTCCTTATGTCCAAGGAATACAGTTTTTTCTTGTTACAGACTGTCAAGACATTTGCTCAATGCTCTGCTTTCCCCAGAAGCATCCCACATGCATCTCGTGATCCCACTCATACACAGAATACAGTCGGTTTCCTCCACTATGGCTACTTGTTAAAAACACTGAAAAATATTTTCTAAGCAGACATTGATTGAAGAAAAACATTTTTGAGTGATACTTCATTTCCTAGCAGGACTTACCAAATTTAGCTAGTAGATAAAGGAAAACGCTGCATTAAGAAGGGAAAAAAATGAAAATGATGGCAAATCTTCGTTTACCAGTTCACCTCTCGTAATTGTTACCTGCTTTACATGCTTGCAAAGCCATGTGTTCTCTAAACGGGCTTTCTTTCATCTTCTACCCGTCAACAGAAGATTCACAACCCTGAGCCCAGCGAACAGTTCAACTTGACAAAATATGAAATTCTACTATTCATATTCTCATCAAATAATACGCTTCTTTGAAGAGATCAAAGTTGCATCATACAGAGAGCTCTGAATCTGATTAAGAGCACTTGGTTCTGGAATCACAATAAACAAACAGAAGTTTATTTTGCACTTAGAATAAAAATACCAACCAGTGATAGACAGAAACAAACGCATTCAACTTCAACTTAAAAAAGATTGATTTTAGGGAATAGGTAAGCAGCTGGAACCATACAGTTCACATTGCATTTTTCAACCTTTCTCCATGACAGAGATGTTTCAATGGAAGAAAACAAGTAAAGCACCAGGGAACACATTAAGAACAAAACTGGGTGGGTAGATACAGTCAGCACCGTTGAGTTGATAGTTACAATCTCAGTATGTGGTCAGGGGCTATTATCCTCACTTTAGCATTCTGTTCATTGTTTCAGCCCATCTGCAAAGCATGAACACTTGGAAGTATACTATTCTTTTCTGTCACAGATTTTGTTTGCACTTAAATATTGCCACAATTGAATAGATATGCCCTCTTATATCTACCGTATATCAAGAAGTTCATCTTACAGACGGCTCCTCCCTGTGAAGGAAATGCAGTAATTGAATTCCTATTCTCTGTGCTGATCACATGGCATCCATCAGTTTACTAGCTGGGGATTTTCAACACAGACACTGCCCATTTCCACAGCTATCAATAGGATGCTTTGTGCTCCGTTTCCAGCTCTGGAAGACAAACTAGAGGTTATTTTAACACTTAATCAGGATGCAGGGGAATAATTTTGCCACTGTTGCAAGCATGCTGCAGTCCTTTGGTTGCAAGCAGCCACTGCTGGCTTCCTCGTTCCTCCATCCCTCGCACGACTGCTGGCTCTCACAGCACGGTACCTGGAAAGCATAACTTGACCCAGCGCTGCTGGTTGCCACATCACTTACTGGCACATCGGAGGTTTTTAGGTACACAGCAGTGACCTGTGTCTGTGGGCACATGCTATTTGACACAGAATCACTTGGTCATGAAAACTCCGAAGACTTGAGTTTGATTTGTGCCGGCCTTATAATTCTGCCACAGACCTTTCCAGTCAGACTGCTGTACGATGAAAGGGGAATGCCAAAGAGAATTTTGTTTTCTTTTAGTGTAGAAGACCAAACACCATCACATTTTCAGCCAGTTACACTTTTATGAGACACCCAGATGCTCATCTCTTTAACGAGTAAAAAATGGAAAGTATCAGACTCGACCAAAAATCTCATCTTACATTCAAATGTGACATACTGATATGATGTTTGACTACCGAGATTACTGGAGAAACAGGTTTCAGTGTAAAAAATAAATAGCACTGAAACCTCCGTAGGCAAATATAACTTTTTTTTTTTTTTTTT
>VXAA01007452.1:1009047-1091687 GCA_013399115.1 Anseranas semipalmata
AAATTATTTTTTTTTTTTTTTTTTTTTTTTTTTTTTTTTTTAGGTACAGCAATTAAGAAAAACATCTTAACTTACAACTGTCAGACTCATCCAAATCTTGAGCCAAATATTCTGAGAGAAAAGCAAACAGAAGGAAGAGATTGCAGTTTGGTTCAGACCAACCTGTAACAACAACAAGATGGACAGAAATAAAGAATGTTTAAAGAAAAAAAGAGTTTAAAATTTAGATCTTTCCCCAAGGAAATATTCTTATAAATATAACTGTTACTATTGAACTTTGAGAACCGTTTCTCCAAGGTCATCTTTCTATATTTTAAGTCAAGATTAACTTGACATAATAAACAAACCAGCCTATTTATTACAGTTATCTACCCAGTTTTATAATTTGACTGTATATTTTTGACTATATGTAATTTGACTACATAAAAAATTGAGACAGAGGCTACTCATGCCCTGAAATGACATGGTCCAGAGACCATGTGAAAGAGGAAGACGAAACAAAAGTGCAAAAAAGGAAGACATCCACACTTCCAGGTTCAAAAAAAATGCACTGGAACAAGAACTCCTACTATTGTTCAGCCGCTCCTCAGGCCTTCAACAACTTCATGGACATCAGCGTCACTGTCAAGCTTGTGTTACAATGACTTGTCCCAAAGGCAAGATTAAATTCAAATGGTATCCACTGGACCAAAAAGGCTGTTGAGAAGCAAACAGGCATAGAAACTCTACCCCACCTTTCACCCTAAGCCAACTTATTAATGCTAATTGTCAGCTCCAACAGTTGAGGCACCACAGGAGGGCTGGTTTTTTTTCTTCTTCTAAAATCAGTGTAGACTTTTCACCTCCTGCCTCTCACTTTGAGTCTACTTCTCATTAAAACATGACAAAGAAGTCTGATAGCAGGTGTTTTTGAGACTTGGTATTTTAGAAAACATACGGTTGGATTGTGGGTTGTTGTATTTTTATTTTTTTTAAACAAAATACAAAACTTCTCCAGAGGTCTTCCAGCAACTGAATTTTTTATTTTAAGCATAATTTGGAGGTAAAAATCAAAGTAAGAGCTAAAGCTAAAACCTCAACTACAGCTGAATATCTTCTCTGTAGCGTTTGACTACATAATCACCTTAGTATTTTTGTTCCTTAAGCTGGAGATTATCAATGCACAGTACAAGTTCTATTCAGGAATTCCTCCTGCTCTGGCAACTGGAATAGTGGTATCATTATTAATGGCAGAAATCATAATCTGCTACTCCAGCAACAAGTGTGATGACACAGATCAAAGATAAACAGTAACTGACAAGGAACTGGAAATAAAAAAAGGTCTGTTTTAGATATAACACTATTCCACAGTGAGCACTAAAGAGAACGCAGTAGAGAAGGGACAATACTGTCTAAAAAGGCAGATCAAATCTGTTTTCTAAAGATTCTACCCTTATGGCTTCAGGATTCGTGTGTGAAAATTACAACCTGCTGTTTTGAATTATCTGTTCAGAATACATATTTAATTTATTCTTTTCTTTCTCTTCACTGAGAAAGAACTGTGCTCTGCACTTTGTTCGTATAAGCAAAGAATTATCTGACATGATCTGAATCCTGAGCTCCTTTGAGAAGATGCTATCTCTGTATTGCATACACAGAGTAGCTACTTCTCTGTGCTTCCGTAACTCACCCATGACGCAAGACAAGGCACTAAGGAGTATCACAGAGATCCTAATCTGCGCTGGCATCCCATGACCCCTGAGCCGCTCTGTACATGGCGGCTCCCACGCATGGCACATGTTGCAGTGTAAAGGCAAACACAGCGTACCTGGGCGCGTGCTTGCAGACCCTTCAGACTATCTTTCCGTGACTACAGGTGGCACACACAACATTATTATGTTCCCTATGCAGCTTCTAACAGGGGCAAAATTTCACCTGGAAGCCACTGGAAATGGTATAACAAGCAGGAATTCAACTACAAGCATATAAGCAATGTTTCATTTTTGTTTCAACTAATGTTATGCCCCAAGGATGTAGCAAACTTAACCATGTTATGTTTGGGGTTTGCTTGTTTATTAAATCTTGGTAAGGCAGACAATGAATAAAGGAAATTTCATAGAAGATATCCATTGATTATAGCAGGCCAAGAGTTAAGGAAGCTGCCCACTTTTTCTTGATACGGTAGCTTGATAGTACACATTGAAATTTATCATTAGTTTTGCAAACTCTGTGTGCGCTTTTGAGTATTTATCAAGATATTAATTATATATTCTGAATTGATTCTACAGTTCTGTCTCCATAAGAGACCTTGGCAACCGTGCCAGGGAGGGAGTGCAACAACCTGCGGGCTCTGTGGCACCAAACAGCCCAAGCGCTGCTTCCAGGCTCCGCAGGGCGGAGAGCAGCGCTCCTCACCTGCTGCCCGGGGTTAATGGAGCGGGCAGAGAGGCCAAGCGCAACACCGTCTTCTGCTTCATCTGACCTCGCGACCATTAAGCACTGGGCTGGGAGCAGAGCACAGCTGTCAACTCTTCTTTCCAAAACATACAGAAAAGCAGGCACACTACACCCGCCCTCCACGTGAAGTAGGTTTGGAATGAGGTTAGAAGCTCGTGAATGGTGCATAAACTAAGGAAAAAAAAAAAAAAACAAAAACAAAAAACTATTTGGGGCTAGTTAAGCACAGAGGTGAAAATTCCTATCACGATACTGACTGCTTTATTCAACGTCTTCTCACATAAGCTGTCTTGCCACAACTTCACGGTACTATTTGTTCTGTGGGTTGTACTGTCACTGTAGAAAGGTACAAGAACAGGCAGCATTTCTGTAGCATTCAACCATATAGGGGCCATAGGGCATCATAACTGCGCAGATTCAAGAAGAAAGAATATTGCATTGCGGAAGTAAAAATAATTTGTTTGTTTTCCCTTCAAACATAATACATCACATATGTAAAGCCCAACACCAGTAAAAGCACCGTATGAGGAGCCTGTAGCGGACTGATTTCATACACACAGAGACAAACAGCACAGTTGGCAGTGCTTAATTTTTACTCCCCCAGAACTCCATAGGAGTAAATATGGGTATTAAGGCCTTTACACAATTGCAACACGTGACATTTCTAACACACCTCTGTTTTACAAATTTTCCTTTGGAAGTGAGCTATGCACATTCATAGAGATGAAGGTTCTTATTTGTTCTTCTTTACAGATTCTCTGAAAATTTTGTTATTTAATACCACTCCATTTTTTATTGCAGCAAAAATGATCAGCCCTCACAAGCAAAGCATATTCTCAACTCCCTTTTATTGCAAAAAAAGTGACCAGTACCCATAAGCATAATCTCTACTCCTTTTTTAGATCATTTTCAGGATGTACAGAATTGGAGCTACTTGTTAAGGTAACAGGAACAAAAGACCGCTGCTCTCTGAGACTTAAGGCACACACTGCTCCTGAAGATAGATACCAGCACTATGGCACATCATGTTTAGTCCAGACAGGTTGTATCATCCAGCACAAGGAGTGCTCTGAGACGCTGAGCGACACAAGCCACTGAAGTAGCTGAAGTGGCAGAGGTAGAGACGCACAGCCAGGAACGCTGCACTACCCTCTGGCTGGGCTTTCAGCTCCTGCAGTAGCTAGCAACTACACCTTTGGTACTTCACCTTCTGGCTACCCTGACCCACAGGAATGCCCGAGTTACTTCTGAAACCAATGAGCTGATAAGCTGTACATCATCTTGCTCTGTCTTCCACCACAATCCTACCCTCTGTGCTATTTAACCTGAACAGAGGGTCAGCCCGCCCTGTATGTGCAGAGCCCACGCTACCCTATTGGTAAGGTAAGGCAATGGGGAATTTGGTCTAAGAATACAAGATCTCCTGATACCACAGATACCCAATACTGCAAGAGCAAGGGGTAGCCTGTTCAGCAGTTTCAGAGGCCCTTAGAAGCTGAAGAAAGCTACACAACAGAACACAGTGCTGGACTACACAGTTGTGCCCGCTGCATACGATAGCCTGAAATTTTATTTCCGGCACTGCTAACCAGCTTAAGAATTTCTATTGTTTACTGCAGCTTTCTCCATCTTGTGTGCAAAACAGCAGGATGCAGTTCAAAAAACCTTCAGGAAGGAAAGTAAGAACCTCACTTAACATACTGTCTGCTACCGGATGACTGGCCAGCAACGGGACGGTTTTCTCCACAGAGCAGCCTGCAGTCGGAGCTCAGCCTGCCGAAAAAGCTGGCGGGTTCTTTGGGCAGAGTTCTCCGAGGCAGAGAAGCCCTTTCTGTTCAGGTGAAATCAGAATTCTGAGCCTGAGGAAAAAAAGCACCACGCAAAGCACAAAAAGATGAGCAAATTCTCCATATTAATAGTAATGAGCTCAAGAATCATCTGTGAATTAAGAAGGAAATAATTTAATAGAAAAATGAAGTTTAAACATGAGAATTTTCAAGATTCTGAGCTTTTTAGAGATTATTTTTTGCTCTCACATCACTAGGACTGGTAATAAGAAATCTAAGAACTTTGGGATATAATATTTTATTTATCGATGTTTTTGATGTTAATTACAGACCTTAATGAAGTAGTACATAAAGGTCCTTTGGAAAACAGACGATACATTATCCCACTTGGAACACAGGATAAGCCAAAGAAAAAGTTAAGGCTACGTTATTCCAAAGTGTATAAATATAAAATAATAAATGCTGCAAACACTAATGTCTTTGGCTTGAACCGTATTCAACTTTGGTCCTGACAATCACAATGCCCTAAATCAGCAACTAACAAATTTTAGGCTATGCAACTTTCCAGTGGCTGTAAGAAAGCCCTTGTAACCTACCAGAATGAAACTGGGGTAGACAGAACGTTAATACATTTATTAATATATTTATGCTTTCCACTTTTATACTCATTATCTGTAACTGAAAAAATAATTTCTTTATATATACATATATATATATACATACATACATATACACACACACACACATTTTATCTTTCCTATTCTGAGGATAACAGAACTGCATCGGATGCAGCCAAGGTACCTATTACATCAATATACTTGCAGTGTAAGACATGATTACAAGCAGCAGACTCCTAATTCTCTTGCAGAAAATATCAGAAGCTACATGTGAATATTACATATGATTTTAGCAAAACAACAAAAAACAACACAGATAAAGCCCTAATTCTTCAAGTCCTGTACACTGACTGGAAATTCCTGTGGAGAAGCAGCCACATGCAAGTGTAGCAAGACATCAGTCCAATAGCTGCAGTCAAATGACTCCTCTAGTTCAGAATTTGAATTGCAATCATCTTGTTATTCTTAGGCTCTTAGTCTGTTTTTTGTTTTGTGCTTGTTGTTGTCGTGTTTGTTTTGTTTTGTTTTTTGTTTTGTTTTAAAAAGGCTTACCAGTATGTCTCCAGACTTAATTAAGTAGAATGCAAAACATGGAAGATGGAAAACTCACAGGACACCAACGACATTAATGACACGCTAATTTAAGCTGAGGACCTAACCCCAAAAGTCTGAATCATTACTACTAAGATTAAACAGAATTTCCTCCTGAGAATACCAAAAATAAACTGCAAACCCAAGTCTTGTCAACCTCAAAGTCAATTAAATGTATTTTGCAAACAGATCTTGCATGGTAAAATGAAGTAAAAATTAAATTTAAAAAATTTAAATTTAAAAATATTAAACATTTCAGTTACCATTGTTTCTCTAATTAAAAGTTTGTGACTCAAATTTAGTTTGGACCTTGGGATCTTCCTAGAGTGAGAACAAAGGGGGGTGGAGGGGACAGTTCTTTCATATTTATAGATAGCACTTTAAAGAAATTTCTAATAAAGGGATGGGACTTGATATAGCATGGCACGGCTGTCCCACTCACTGCAACTATCTTCTTTGTTTTAGAAATAACGAATTAACCACCAGATGTTTCTTCCACCCACAACATGTGTGTGAAAGGAATAAGCCTCTACATAACAGAAAATCACTTCATGTTCTTTGCAACTCATTTAAAAGGATAAAAGATGTTTCTGAAAAAAAACAAAAGGTATTTTTGCTTCCTTTCTAATAAAATGTAAAACTGATTTACCCAAACAATTACACAGTTTTTCTGTTGTTCAGCAATCCACCCGGCTGGGGCTGCCCCGTGCCTGCACGCGGGGCTCTGGCCACATCCCACAGAGGACACCAGCTGATACCTGGCTGTTGTGCACATCTACTCTTGGGATTCCTTACAAACAGCTGTAGGTAGATGGCAAGGATGCTCAGAGTTGTAAGGCGAGCAACGTGCCAGGCTGACAGGGGTTTGTTACTGTCTCCCATTGTCCTTCCTCCTGCTTTTCTTGTACTCACATCTCATAATTACAAGTTTTTCCTCTCTAATACGGAGAACACTTGAATGGTAATGCTGTTTTTCTTCCTTTGTCAATGTAAGTTGGCAGACACCTACATTTGGCAAACAAGCCCGTGCAAGGCTCTTAAACACCCTGCCAATGGGCAACTTCTCTGCTCACTTCAAGCTGGTGGTGAACTGCTGCTGCCACAGACCATCAGACTTCATCCTCAGCATTACAGGAGAGAAGCACACAGATTTGTGCTTCTTTTGCTACTTGTTTTGTTCCCTACGTTAAGGCTTACATTAAAGATCTTCCTTTGAATCTCACATTAAGAAGCTAACTGTACCAATAAGGACAGGGCTTACGCAGTCATCAATTAGAAGGAAGCCGAATTCAAGAATATCATCTTGAATCCTCCCCCGTCCCCAAAAGGAAGTATCAAACACTATCAAACGGTACAAAACATACTCCTGAGTTCCAAAGTAAACGGGGGAGTTACAAATACAAATACTCCAGGATAGGAGATCTACTGACAGAACTACCGATTTTTATAAAAACCAGGGTGTACATGCAGTACTCCAGCAAAGCCCGACTGTGTTGCAGAGTTCAGAATCCACAAACCAGTGTTTCACTCTGACCTACAGAATGATCAGGCACCTAGCACAGCTGCTGGGGGCACACTGGGTAGCCCTTACACAGGGATTATTGCAATTAATCAGTAAAAATGTCCGACAATCTTAGACAACAGTAGGAATTTTTATTTGAATATTTAAAAAAACAACAGAACTATGAAGTCTCCCTTTAAACTTGAAAACAAAATTCAAACATTATCAATGTTTTTACCACCAACCATGATAGCATATGCAGTCCCTACCCTCTGGGCCATTCTTTCCTTATCATCTTCTCATTGTAGTTGATAACAAACACAGTGTATAATTGGACTCTGATTTTGTGTAAACTCGTTAAGATGTAGCCAGCGGGTGAGTCAGTCACAGTGCTTTTAACTCCTTGTAATGTTTGAAACCATGAAAACTTTCTTCTCCACTATCAATGAAAAAAATAGGTCATAAAGAGAAAATAAGCAAAACCCTTAACGTGCTGAAAAGAAATGCCAGTAACCAACCAGAATTTAAGGATGACCAAGAAAATAATCTAACCATCAAGAAAAATGATCCCTCCTATGCCTCAATCACTCACAGGAGGATTGTAGAGTAGAAATCTTTGCTGCCTGCTCCATGAGTGGGGATTAAGATGTCACAACTATTGCTTGCATATGATACTGCCAGCTAGAAAACCCCAGTGTTTGTCCAAACGCATGTCCTGGGTGATTGAAAAGCCTCATTTCCCCCCACCCCCCATGCACGCTCGTTTGACAAACGTGACAGACTTAATGAAATCTTTAATAAACAGAACTGGTGCAGGGTGGGGTTTGCATTTGGAAAGTTACAAGCTGTAGAACAGATCTACCTGAAGTCCTCCTAAATGCCATAAGGATACTAGATGGAAATGTAAAGAATTTGAGAATGAGAATTTCAGAGCTAGGAACTGAAAAACAGAGGAATTACTTTTTAAAGAGTCTGTTCTTAATTCCCAAAATGACTTGAGAAAATTACGGCAGGGAGCCCATGTAGTGTTATTTATGTACAGAATGTACATGTAGCCTGAAGAAAGATGAGAGGAATGCAGAAATCTATGTGTCTGTTGGTCTAATGCATGCTTAGAAAAGAAGGAAACCAAGCTCCCTCTGTGGATATAGCCTAGGGAAAAAAAAAGAAAAACCTTAAAAAGACTTCGTACTGCTGTAGGAACTATGCAGCTGTACTGGGAGCGCAG
The DNA here is from genome assembly GCA_013399115.1 of Anseranas semipalmata. Classification (NCBI taxonomy): domain Eukaryota; kingdom Metazoa; phylum Chordata; class Aves; order Anseriformes; family Anseranatidae; genus Anseranas; species Anseranas semipalmata. The sequence continues at coordinate 1,017,208 of VXAA01007452.1, forward strand.
GCCCTCAGGAGGCAACAGGGAGGTTTATACCACGAGGCTGCCTGGAAACCAGAGACACAGAACAGAGACCAGCTCCAGACAGCTTCTGAGGGACTGCATGCGTCCGAAACACAACACATCAGTCTGACGGGTGCCACCTGAAGACAGCTTATTGAGTAAAGACATTTTCAGCATTGTAAGGGTACAGAAAGATGACATTTTTCCCCCCCAGTCTCCTCAGTTTACCTAAAATATTCTGTAAAATACGGAGTTACGCCGACAGTTTACCTTGTGCGGCTGCTATGTTCTTGAGAGAAAGGGAAGAATTTGTCTCTTTTAGTAAAGAACCAAGTACAACCACCTAGGACACTCCTTGGAAAGCAAAATATGTAGGGCAAAGATCCATTAAGCATGAAAATTGTGGTATAGACGCAGACTGACAGACCCTGGGATAGGAACCTTGAAGGCACAAGGAATAAACCAGAAGGCTTACTCATCACAGTATGGAAAAGAAATAAAACATTAAAAGAGACTACATACAGTTTATTTCATCACAGGGAACCACCGAAAGCTCCTGGGCTTAAAAGCAGAATTAGAAGACAAGGCTGCTAGAACCTGCAAGAACCCAGGTTGATTGCTTTATTTCTCTCACACAGCAGTTTTCTCCAGAACACCTATAAAACATCTAAATTTTAGCTATTTCAGGAGTATGATATTGTTAGAAGAATTATGAAATGACACTGCTTAAGACAAGGGAAGCTTCTTATATCACCCGGCAAATTGCTACGCATTAAATAAAGGTTCCAGTTTCTAACTGGTCTGGCAAGGTCCTGTTACAATTTAAATCTGCTCTAATAAGCTTTCACACTTTGGGAGTCAGTTGAAAGTGAGTTTCCATTCGTTTTCTAAATGTATTTAGAATTGGCCATAAACTATGTTCTTGTGCTATGCCTTGATTCTGAGCAATGTAAAGATCCTGATATCCTCAAAATACCAAGCAACTTTCAAAATGACAGCTACTGGAATTTAGCCAGTAAGAGGTCTTGCTAATGAGCTTTGCCTTCTTCCATTTGGGTCCAGCTGTAAACCACACAAAGAGACATAACCAAGAACCACCTAAAAATTTTCCTGCTTTTACTATTATATTTGTTATAAAGTGAATTTTTATAAATTTCTTTTCTGACTAGCAAGTATCTGTGCTACTTGTCCACTGCTAGCTGCTGTCATCTGGCAGCTACGTAAGCTGCATCATATAGATTTGTATTCTTAAAATGGCAGCTAACATACAAGCTTTTTTTGCATTGATGCTGCAAGAATTAGTTTATTCAGCTGTTTCACCTGTAAACAATGCCTTGTCAACTTTGTCAGGGTTAGAGGTGTGGGGTTGTGCTTTTTGTTGTGTTTTTCTTTTTTTTTTTTTTTTTTAAAGGAAAAAAATTTGAAGCTTTTGTTCCTACATTGAGATGTGATTCAGCAGCACTGTGTAAAGCTTTTCAACAAGTAAGTCAGAATTCTTCCATCCATTTTTAGCAAAAGAAAGAGGCTGTGTGGGAAGGTACATGGAAATTGTGGGAGTTCAGAGAACATTCATTATGTAACTCAGCAGGGAACAGGGATTCAAGAAGCCGAGGAGAAGCCAGCAGACTGAGCAGTCAAGTCAGCAGTATGTAAGCTACTGCATCTTCAGAGGCTTCAAGTTACACGTCCTCCCTCTCCTTCTTAACAAAGATGTCACTTCTTTAGATTCAAAGCCAAAAGGGATCCTTAAAAATCTTTAAGCCACCACTGAAAAGTTCATAGTGGCCAAATATCAGAAGTACAGAATAACCTTGAATATCTTGCACTAATCTTTGAAAGTAGTCCATGCCTCTCTATGCTGTCTGCTCATCTGGAACTCATTTTAGCTAGATATGTATTTATTCTAAATCCAGGATGTCCAAAAATCTGAAGACATTTTCAATACAGATACAAGCTTTATAATCTGAACTGTCTTAATTATAGACAAGTACAGAAAAGCTAGAATGCGTATGGAATCCTCACCAACTTGGAAGCTGTGCCCAGTTTAAAAAAACATCACCTAACTTCACATACAGTGGAAAAAAGTCTATTTCTACTCCGGGACATTTACAGTGAAGCCAGCAAAGTTCCTGGATTAACAGACTGAAAGGCATTAGTGATTGATCTGGACAAATCCAGCATCCAGTGGCTGCTCAGCTATCCAATATTCCACACTTGTGCACATCACAACCTCATCGTGATAAAATAAACCAAACAAAACCTCATTTTCTCTTGAACCACAGTGTGCGGTGTAAACACAGTGCATTTTATAGCTGAACTAAAATACCTTCTCAAGTAAACATTCTCAATCACCCACAGAAATGCACTGCCAGAAAAAAAGTGGCAGAATAGGTCATTAAACTTCCTTAATAATTCTTGCTTGTAATCCTGGAGATTTTCTACTCCCTAACACATTTCACTTATCTCATCAGGGGCATGCTTACTTGTCACTTTCATGACATGATCTGAAAAAAAGAAAAAAACAGTTTTCCCTCCATTTTGAAAATGGAAGAGACATTTACAAAGAAGCAGGCCAAAATGTAAAAATCAAAATACCAGTGCCTCTTTTCTGGGGCATTTGGTGCTAGAAATGCTCCTGACAAAGTTTTACTTCTTGCTGATGTTTAGCTCACACCTACGAAATCCCTGCAGAAACATTACAAAGATAACTCTTCTTTTTTTTTTTTTTTTTTTTTTTTTAAGAATTTTTTTNTTTTTTTAAGTAACTGTTTTCTGTTAACTTCGGTACATTCCTCCTGAAAAGCACCAGCACCTTCTGCATACATGAAAATTCCTGAAGCCCTGCTCTTCCTGTATTTTGGCTGCTAGAACAGGACAGGCAAGACTCTAAGCACCTCTTAAGGTACTGCTAATATGATATGATAAAAATTCCACAACAGGAGATTTAAAGATTAGCAGCACAAGCTCACATGTGACATTTCATATTCAGTGGGCATACTAGAAGTTTGGTTTGGGAAATTTCTTTCTATTTTAGATAAAATGGTAGAACTGTCTTGTCTAAGCATTTAGGTTTAAAAGAGCAAAAATAGCCTTTCACTGTATAAGTACCAGTTCTAGGGAGTGTTCATCCTATTTTCTTCTCCGGTTGTATTTCTTTGCTTCCTGGATTAGTTTTGACCTGTTGCCTGCTCATTCACTCTCCTGCTGTCACACACTGACAGCCCTCCTCCCTCCTCCAGTCTTCCTTAGCTCTTTCTGTGGCTTCTCTTGCCTTTCAAATGTTCATGCCCAATTTCTCACTTACCTTTCTTCCACTCTCACGCTAGTGTGCGCACAACAAAGAGGGAGCTGCATAGCGATCAGTTGGTAGCTGCCTTTTCCTACATATTCCTAATGGAGATGAATACGCTGTGCCGCTCATGTTTCTCCGACAGCTTCCAGAGTTCCCAAACACATTACAGAACAGTCATTCGGCATTTCAGCCACATGGGTTTCACAGCCACTCCTGTTCGTACAGCTCCTAGCAGAGGCGCATTAGCACGAGGACTGTTCACTTGCCCTCTGGCAAACTGTAAAGCCTCAGCCGCCACAGACGTGATTGATTTTGGTCTGCTCTATGGCTGAAGACACTCAAGCGTCAGCTAAGTTCTTCCCAACAGGGTTTCTGCCTTCTGTAGATCTTTATACAGAAACCACTCCACTAGTGGTGGAAGTGGGATCTCAATGGACAACGATTACACAAATCGACAACACTGAACAAGAAAACAATCCAAACATAACCGATAGGGAAATCGCACACAATAATCCCATCAACCGTACAAGTTATTGGTGAAGACTTCTGTACATCAGTCTTGCGGTTTTGGCTGTAGGTTTTGTTGGTGGTGTTGTTTTCCCTGCCACCATGCAGTCATGCTTCTATGAAGTCTGGGTCACATGCAAATGGCCCACTTACCAAACCGCTATTTTGCAGCTTTATCTCAGAAGCAGCAGGATAACAGGAAAGCTATTCTGCCTTTCGTGACGGGCTGTCTTCTCACGATGGCTGTTCTGTGAAACCAACCAACTGCAGCTTCCTCGTAAGCAGCCGCATCGCTCATTAAAGAGCGGCCGATTTCTAAGAAACTGAGGCTTGTACCCATCCTCACCCCAGGGGTTAGAGACTTAGAATTCAGACAAGTTTCGCTCTGTCACTGTCAGTCTGGTGTCTGATGATGATAATGAAGTTTCTAAGTACACAGCAAGCACAGCTAGTAGATTCAAATTGCTATTTCCAGCAGTTCACACTTTTAATGTATTTATTAAATACTCAAGAAGGGACACTGTGCTTTTCTGGTACACTGATTCATTATCTCACGAAGGACTGTACAGAGTTACTTCCCGGGTGGCAGAGCTTCTGTTAAATTTACACTTAGTATGAAAAATGACTTATCCTTTAAATAAGTGTCCCTGAAATTAGTATTTTGTGTTTACCTTTGATAAAGGTAAAGACAAAATCCTGTAATATTTATTTTGTCACATTTATTTTTTCCATTTTTTTTTTCTACTGGCAGGAAAGGAAAGCTGTGATCTGAGAACATCACCACTGCCTACACTGTGTCATATAGACTGGATGAAATCTACAGGAGCAGAAGAATTCTTGGCCAAGTGCAGTTTATTTCAATTTTGTGTAATGGGCATTTCTCTAAGATTGCAGGGGTAGTTTTCTTGCATACGGAGATGGACATGTGATTGATTTGGGTTTTTTTTGTTGTTGTTGTAGGTTTTACTTCATATAAAATGGGGAAAGCAGCAACTGGGTCTTGTGGATCTCATCAATAGTTCTGTGCTGCTCAGCCATTTGGACATGATGATGTTGTGATCAGGACTTTTTTTTTTTTTTAGTTGAATCGGAAATATGAGTACGATTTATCTAAATCTGAAGGCTGAATCTGAATCTTCAGTACTCTGGCTAAGCTACCAGAAAAGGATATCCTTTCCTTTTCCGCAGGAGCATTAACTATACTGTGTGCTGAGGCTGTCACGAGAGGAGTGTTTCGCAGATCCAGGAGGAGGATTACCTCGTTCACTGATCCCAGCAGAGAGAACATGTCAGCAGCGTTACGAACACCGACAAGAACTGGTTACTCCTAAGCATGTGGAAAAGGATAAATGTACCTAATTCAGACACTTACCGATGAAATCTTGAGGCACTCACTTAGTTGACTTAAAATTAGATGTTGAGAACTACCCTATTTACAGTTTCAAGACTCCACAGAAACAATCCTTAACTATTTTTTTTGGTGCCTGTGTTGCTCTGGTTCTAACTTAAAATACTTTGAGTGTTTCGGTTCTTTGCCTATAAGATAAGAATAAAACTACTTTTCTGAATTACAGCACTGATGTCAGGTGGCAGGATACTATGGTATCAAGTTTCATGGAAGTACTATTCTGACACGTGCAAAGATGAGTTAGTCTATCTGGGTGGGTGGGCGGGTTTTAAACCCCTCCACACAAAAAAGACAGAAGTATTCACTCCCGGTAAACAACTTCCTAATGCCTGGAGGGAAAAAACTATAAAAGGCAAAAGCATTTATGTGCATATAGAAGAAAAAAATCTTGAAAATTAGATATTTATGTTTTCACCAAATATATTGCCTTGATTAAGCTACGTTCACCTAAAGACTTACTCATACAAAGTACATTCATTCATTATATACAATATGTTCACTGTATTTCAGCTGGAAAAAAGTGAAATCACAGCTTCAGTGTAAAAAAATTTCCAAGTTCACAAAAAGTTGCAAAATTATGGGCCAAACCCCGTTTCTGGTCAACTCTAACCCTGCTTCAGTGGAAATGTTTTCATCTACATCAGTACAAGCAGTTCACGACCACAGTCTTTCACTGTGCAGACATTTCTTTATTGAATTTCATAGTAGAGTATCTGTCTGAATGCATTTGAATGAGAACGATCCAGCAATCTAGACTGTATTACGGGAAGAATACCATGAAGCGTAAATAGTTGCAGGCAGAAGTAGCAGCAGTCATTGTTTTGCTGTGAATCCGTTTCTGCCCAATGTTTTACTAGACAGCAGTTCACTGGCAAGCCACAAAATGCATCTACAAACCAAAAAACTTATGAACAAATCCTTATAAATTAATAACAGCAAAAGGCAATTATCTGTATTGCTCTTTTCAGGAAGTGAAGACTCAGTTAACTGTTAGCAGCTCAAACAGCAAATCAGTGTTAGATGTAATTTGCTATCAACCAAAGACAAATGCATACAGGTGCTGGCTTTGCATGGCATCAAGACTAAGAACAAAAAATGCCAGATACCTAGTTAGTGGAAGATTTTCCTTTTTCATGCTGTTAATATTGGTTGTACAGTTTTGGGAGCGTAGGTTTTCTTGGTTTTCATTTGTTTATTTTTTTGAAAGCCTGAGTTCTGTAGGAAGTACTAAAATAATATTATAAAGAATAGTTTAGAGATTTGGGTGCAACTTCTCTTGTCATCTTTAGAAGCTAGCAGAATGCATGAAGGATAAGAAAAGCAAACCATTGCACAGCAGAAAAAAATTCTTAACTCTGAGGTGCTACTGAATAAAGACATCAAAATATGGAATAAAGCAAAGTAGGAAGCAGTAAACAAGAAGAAAGTAGAATTTGTTTATAAGCCACTCAAAGATCTCTATTTCTTTCACTGAAATCATTTTACAGAAGATGATTGCTATTATGTTTGCTATTAAAGCCCAAAAGTCTACCACCAAAAATAAATCAGGATCCTTTGATTCAAGCGCTAAAAGAGCTTTGCACTCCAGAAGTCAGTCCACAGTGAGCTTTTAACTGTAACTATTGTTTGTCTCCTCTGTGTAGTTTCAGGAGGTCACTAGCAAATAGGGGATTTTAACATCTGTACACAAAAATACTACAACATCAGCACAACAATTGTTTTGAAGACCTCAAGCTGAGAAGCCTTTTCTCTGTTAAATTGTTGTCTAGTCAGTATTGTGCAACAGCTGGCACCAAACAAAGTAAAATGTCAACACCTCTAATTCCTTGCAATGTCTGTTATAGCTTTAATTACTTTGCTGATTTTTCTCCTTCCAGAAGACAGGGGAGTGGGGAGGAAGGAAACATTTGGAGAGAGAAAAAACAACAAAAAACCTTACAACTCAATTTGAGACCGGTATTTCACAGTCAGCACCGGTTCACAAGCCTGTAGCCACGCTACAAGTTAGTTTAATAAACTGTTAAGTTTCTCCTGTCCCTGTTTATCTCATCTTCCACAAGTCTAAGCATCCATATTTTAGGTGCTTGTGCTGGTTTTGGCTCAGACAGAGCTGACTTTCTTCACAGCAACTCGTATGGTGTTATGCTTTGGATTTGTGACCGCAGCAGTGTTGCTGACACACAGCGCACTGGCTACTGCTGAGCAGCGCTTCCCCAGCAAGCAGGCTGGGAGGTGCCCTAGAAGCTGGGGGGGCACAGCCAGGACAGCTGACCCCAAAGGATGTCCCATGCCACATGAGATCATGCTCAGCAATAGAAGCGGGGAACACACCCAAAGCTATCTCCCTAAGTAACAGTTACACATGATGTAACCGTGCTTTCCTGGAAGCAGCTAAACTTCTCCCAGCCGATGGAAAGCAGTGAACAATTCCTTGTTTTGCTTCGCTTCCAGGCACAGTTTTTGCTTTACCTATTGAACTGTCTTCATCTCAGCCCCTGAGCTCCCACTTTTACCGTTCCAATTCTCTGCCCTGACCCCCTGGGGAGGCGCGAGCAAGTAGGTGCATGGGGCTTAGCTGCTACCAGGGTTAAACCTCAACAGCGCTAAAATATCCCGTATTGATATATCTACTAATAAATGACAAAGTTAACAGCTCTTCTCAAAGACAAGAATTAGATATGCAGAACAAGGAACAGAAAAAAGTGAATAGAAAAAAAATATGAAATGACAAAGACATCTCAAACCGTAATTTTTCATCAATATCTATTTTTCATGCAGTAATTATAATGCTGATCTGTTCTTTTGTGACAAAAAGGCACCTCCAAGTTATTAATGACAACTAATACATGTAATATTAATTTTAAATAATTAATGCAATAATTTATATACTAATAATGTAATTAGACCAAGGTTATGATCTCTGAAAAGTAGATCAGTACTCAGTTCATGTTGGTATCTACTTTCTTCCAACAAATGCAGCATTTTTCAGCCTTTATTCAGCGTATAAGTATTCTACTCTCTCTCTAGTCTGTTCTTCCTCCCTGCCCAAAAGGACTACACTTAACTTCATGGCTGCACAACCTGCAATACAGCAGAAAGGCAGGTGCAAGTCAAAGAGCTGCACAGAAGGAAAACGCCTGCTGCGTGCCGCGGCACGCTTTTTTCCCCAGGAACGCAGCACGCCTGTTCCAGAAGGCTTTTCCCCCTGCCTACACATCAAGCCCACTGCAAAGTCACCCAGGGCACAGATAACCGGTCTGGAACCAGACACGTACCCGCAGCTCTTGCAGAAAGCAGCAACTCGCACGTCTGCGGTTACTGTCCTTGCCCCATGCCCCCTGCGAGCACCGGTGCCAAGGTGCCACGTCGGTGCCTGTGCGCTGGTGGGGCAGTAAGTGCCACTTACAACACGCCGAGCAATTGCAAGCCAGGCAACGGGACAGATACCTGGCCTACCTCCCACTGCCTCCATAGCGAAGCTCTTCTTAAGAGAACGGAAAGGAAAAGATGTGATTAGAGGTGGATTTGGTTAGCGCGATGAAAGCAATAGGTAAGCAGTCAGCAACACTGCAGGGCAAATTGTCAGCTAAGGATGGCAATTTGGAAGACTATGAATGTGATTAGTTTTTCCTCCTCGGTTGTGCTATGTTACTCAGAGTGTGTAACTTATTGTCCTGAATCTAGAACACGCTTTGTTCCTGTCTCTGTTTTGTTGCCTGTGCAGTTAGCCTTCATAACAGAGCTCCCAAATTTAACCTATCCTGAAAAATTCCACAAGATAAAAAATAATAGTTCTTTATTCAAACTTGGAGAGCAGGATTTGAAAGTCATCTAGTGAGTTTGGTGTGTTCCTTTTCACTGCTATTAAATGCCATTACAAGAACAATTCTAAATAAACCTGATCATGCAATTTAAAAATATGAAAACTACAAATGAGAAAAAGTATATACCAGAGACAATGATGAAGTCAAACAAATTAATCCCACCATTCAAGTCCCCCGTTTACCTCTTTTCTGCTGTGCGCGGTTCTATCACAAGGGCCTAAGCAAATTGCTCACACACAAAAAAAAAATCACTCCAAACTCATGATGGTTCCCAGTGGCCACACATCTCTGTACAAAAATCTATGCAGCTCTTAATTGACTAAATGACCTCTCTCACTTCGTAAAAATGAGTTGGGAGGAAGAAGAAAGTTCTCCTTTTCTCCTTTTGAAATACCACCTCACTTCCAAAACACAGCGGGGAGGAGCAGGACACAAGTAGAAACTACAACAGAGCCTCTAAGTTACCTTTTCTTAGTAAAGTGCTTTAGATCTTCCTCTGCTCCTATATTTGTCCTACGGACAAACCACATATCTACTTAATTCAGATTAAGTTTAGACACATGCGGCATCGTACCAAAGTGTTTTCTCAGTGGGCCATAATGGTTGTTGTACTGCTATTCCATTCCCAGACTAGTTTGGATGTCATCTGGCTCTGCTATTTAGCAGGACCCATCTATGCAACTCAGACCGCAATAGTGTAAATGCAAGGGGAAAATATCGCACTGTTTTCCATCCTCATCTGTGTATCATTCATATGCTTACTGGATAGCTCTTGGCAGATTATTCTCCTCCTGGTTCCCATCAACAGGAACCAGATAATGCATCTGCTTTTCACCCTATGGACTGATTGGGAAAAAATTGGCTGAGAATACCCCATTGCAGTCTAATAATAGTCATTTAGATTAATCTGAAAACATGCTTTCTATTACAGAGCTCCAATTTCCTAGAAGAAATGTCTTAAATGTATTAGTAGTATGCTGTTCAAGTCTGCTTGGCACAGATAGTCGTCTTTCTACAACTCTATTACATGAATTTATGAGAGATATATTTCATCCTTATAAACAGTGAAACCTAAATAGTAAAGTCAGAAAGATATTCAGAGTTGCTTCTCATCTCGTATTGAAGGACAATTTCACTGCAGTGGCTGAATGGCATCTTATAGGAAATTGTTTCAGTTGGACCCCCGCAGCGAGGTAACTCCTGAATCACTTCAAGTTGTCGTTCTTAAAAATTCCATCAGTTTTTCAAGACATGCTATGTCTTCTTACAAATAAAACTCCACTTGACTAGCAGCCTCTAGTGACCACTTCTGGCAAACATCCGGATGTTTCTGACCATCTTGTCAACACCATCACCATCTCAGTCCTAAAACCATTTGCAACCATCGAAAACAATTGGCAATTGAAAAAACTGGCAGTTAAAAAACCATCCAAAACAACTGGCAATTAAACGCAGCTACACCTGAAAAAATCCCAAATCCCTGACAAACATGCAATTAACATTTATATTTACATTTTGTTAGATTTGTTAATCAGAAAGACAGTAATCAATAGATGAAGAGAAACAAGGTAAATGCTTTAATAACTTTTACTGAGTTAGTATGACAGTGTCTGGAGAGTGCAATTCATTCCAAACACTGTACATTGACAAAGTCTTGATTTTAGCAAAGGTTTAAAATAATAGACATCAGTGCTTTAGAAAGGTGGATGACAGTCTATGACTGGGAATTAAGTTGTCCATTTTTCCTCAGGACAGGTAGTAAGCAAACAGAACAAGCCGGTATTGAGGACAGTTCTGACACACCAAGAAAGGGACAGTGACAGAACTGGTCAATCTATCAGCCACAATTACTGACACTGTGTCCTGCCAGATCTCTGCAAGATATTAACCCCCCGCCTGTGAGCTGAGACCAGCTCTCTACCACCAAGCCATGGAAAACGGAAATAGAGAATAAAATTGCAGCCTGCTAGAGTAGAAAGATAATCACTGTGACTAGACTAGAGATTTATCGAGTCACCGAATGAATACTGAGCATACAGCAAAAACCTGAGAGCTCTGAAATCCGGCCTGTCTGAAGAGGCTGTGATGAAAGGTGCCTGACAGGAGCCGTGCCGATCACACCGTTCTGTCACTTCAGACACGCGGCACATCGGAAGCCACTTATGACAGCGCTCTGATGGCCGTGCAGCCCACAGCTCTCCGTGCTGCTATGGAGGTTACTCGTGCTGAGGGGGTATTCCTCAGACCAGCAAGGGAAAAAGCGATAAGCAGCATTACAGCCAGCCATATTTACCCTGACACTGCTATGTATCTTAACGTTACTGAACTAAGCCAACTGAAATTCACCACTTCTGTTGATTAGGAGACTGCCTGTATGAAAAATAAAAATCAGAACTTCATGTACTTTTGGGTAACACTCACATGAAGGTTTGGGAGCCAGAAGACCTCTTTCTGTGCTATGATTCCAGACTAGAGTGCGATTACGACCCTTCCTGTAACACAAATCATCTTTAGGGGAACCACAAAGTGGATGAGAAAATGGAGCAAGACAACTTGTGCACGACCCATCCAAGATAACTGGCCTCGACACCTTCAATGTCCACATCTATGTCACTGGCAGATAGTTTAAGAGGTAAGAGCCTCCCACTACCATCCATTGAACCACTTGCAGTTCTGCAGAACTGAACTTCTGCTGGCAGAGCTTCCAGGAATTGACCTGAACTCATACTTATTTCGAGGCAAAGCGGAGTGCTGAATCTTACACAGATGGTAACTGCTGCCATATTCCGCAGTACGTGTCACTCTAAGGCCCTTTGCTAACTCAGAGCATTTCCAGATAATCCAACACACCTGTACCTTACAACACTGCCCTTTAAACTACTTAGTTTGTTGTGTTCTCAGCTTATCCTGATACTATATTGGACTCCAGGTGCTGGCTATGAAAATCCGTAACTAAATGCTTAATTTCTCTAGTATTTATCTTTTATCTTCTGAAAGTTAGCAAGCAAGCCGCAAAGAAAAAAAAATTCTAAAGCTTTGTAGTTTCCCAATCGAAACACGTTGTCATATGGCAGTCTCTCTCCTGCCATATATACTGCACAGAAAGATGCTGCTAGAAACTGTAAATGCCATTGTTCAAATAGGATACTCCAAACCCAGGAAGAGAATCTTGGCAGCTTACTGGGAAATCTACCACACTAAACAACAAGATTAGGGTGATGCATTAATCACTTGCTCTCCATTAGCTGAAGTATTTAAAGATGAAGACAAATTCAGGACTGGGCCATCTTCCCTGGCAAGGGAACACACTCCTGTAAGGGTAACCTGTGAGTAAAACACTGGTTATCACATAGCCTTAGAAGTAGTGTCTGCTAGAATTAAAATCATGGTAAGACTGGAAAAAATAGCCAAACTTTCAGCCACTCATTGAAGAATATCAGACTTCTAGGTAGTGTTTTTGACCATAGCCACTTTTTTGAAGAAGCAATAATGCTCTTTCACATTACGATTGAATCTGATGAGCTGTTAATGCTCTAAATTCTTTTTGTTTGGTTTGTATTGCATGAGAGGTCTGTTCTACAGTCACAGCTTTATGTTTGTTTCAGACAAAAAAAAAACCATGCCTGCAAACCCACCCCTCTTTTCAGAGGGGACTCAACAATGAAAGAAAGGGACCTGACATACATCCCCTGCAGCTTCCCTAGCTCTTTACGACTCGGGGAACACAAATGCAGGACACTGGAGAACGCATCTGCCCAGCAGCACAGACACGGGCTCCAGAACTGCACGGAAAGCTGTGACCCTGCGGGGATCAAACGCTGCATTGGTTGATGGCAGATCTTGGCCAAAACTGCTGATCGCGCTTACCATCCATCACACGCACGTCGTTACAGAAATGCTTTTCCATCCTTCTTAGTTTGAGCCAACAAGCCAGGTCCGTTGCAAAGTAAAAAGATTCCATCTAGCAGCTACTTTTCTTCCCTTTCAGCAGCATTTAATTTTTAATGTCAGAGTATATTTGTCTTTTTCTTTTCAAGCAAAATGTAACCCTTTATCTCCCTTCAGAATCCTATCTCCAGTTTTCTCAAGCCAAACAAAGATAACTTATATTTTGCAATAATGTTTTTGGGTAGCTTTTATTCTTGTTTTCCATTGCTATTAACAAATGCATTGATCTGTTTTATCAGTGAAGGAATCACCAACAAATAACTCAAATTGTTTAAATTCCAAGGGGCTGGCAGAAGCGCACGCGCGTGCATGCCCAGATGCGTGATTAAGACAGAAGCAGAGTTTTAAAATCTGAACTCTATTTTTAGAATACTAAGAACTCATACTAAGTTATCCTCGGCAAACAGCCAAGGAGCAAACTGAAATACCCTCAAGTAAACTCTTCAGACAATTGCAGAAAACGCATGTGGCTTTATTGACAGGGCCTATTCCCATCCTGCTGGGCAAGGCACCGCGCAGGGAGCGGGCAGTTCAGGGGCTGGGGCACACGCATCTCCTGCAGCTGCAGCAGCAGCCTCAAGTTCCTGAGGGACTCCCACACCACTGAAGCTTTTCAGATGTTGACAAAAGGAGTGCAGCATGATGCAATAAATAGAAGGAACAGAGGAAAATATTCTGATAAGCAGTTATCGCATTCATTCTCTCTTCTGCTGCATAGCCTAAGATAATAAGCAGGAACAGATTCTGAAGGGCTCAAAACCCAGACACTTTTATTGTGCTTCAGGACTAGGGTTTAATCTCATTTCTTAAACCTCAGTTTCTTCATCTGTAGAATGGAAGCCATTATAGTACTGTACACTACGCAAAGGGCTATGAAGATACAGGGATAAAGCAGTAACAGTATCTAGAAAAGCACACTGAGCACTAGTAAGGGTGTGAGTTTTACACTCTGTATCCTTGGTGTTGTCATCGCCTTAAACCAGACTGAATTCAAAATTAATCTAGAATCAAAACATTTAAATGAATGTTTTTTTTAAATAATGTCGAACAAACAGCATTCAAAATGGACAATGCAGCTACAAATACAAAGAATCTAGGCGGAAAACAAGGAAATGAAATCCACATTCACTCTGCTCATTTTTAAAGTCCTTCTCTCCTCCTGCCCAGCTGCCTTGCTAAGAAGGCAAAAAGTTTCTCTCTTGGATAAACTGAATAGGAAGAGGAAATAGCATTCAGGTGTTTCCACTACATCAGGAAGCTATGCAGAGATTTCATTTGTAAAGCTCTTGTCAGTTCAAACAGTTCTTTCTTTCATCACAGTATTCTTATGTATTTTATGTAAACAAATTCCAAGGAGGCAATAAATTGCCGATTCATTCGCAATTCAGTTTTCATTTATGCACTTAGCAGAAAACCTGAATTCAAAGTCTTTTATGAAAGCTGCATATCTGATCCTCAAACCGCTTCTTAATAGGGAAAACTGAAAAAGCTGTCACATCAGACATGACAAAGATCATATAGGGCAGGGCGAGAAAATCCCAGTTACAAAATTATGGTTAAATGACTATTAGTTTAGGAAAATCTACTGTGTTAGCACATTTGAAGATTACTTGGTTTTAGAAAAGTATGAAGTAGTTAGATTCAGAATAGTGAATTATGTTGCCTGATTAATTATAGATTAAACATGCTTTCAGAAAGGAAGCAGAAGTCACTCTCGTGCAGGTTTGCAAATATAGGTACATACTTCTTTCCCATGTAAAAAAGTTTTCCCTTCAGCTTTCACTTAAGAAAATACCAAGAGAAAACAGGCCAATTAGGCAACATGACACTGCAATCTAGGTAACCTTACATCATTACTTACAGACAGTGACAAGTGCAACATTAAGGGTAAAATATTACATATTCTAACAATGAGTAATTGCTGTACGCATCTATTTAACACACATCCAGGAACAAGGTGAACACAAGGTCTCTTTCTCCTAGCTAAGAAGTCTATCAGCCTAATTTACAATTAGCAACATGCTAGAAAGCTGTCTGAGCATAAAACCTCACTGGTGAGGGTTTACATGACGCTAGTATTCAGATTACAATGGAACTGTTAGCATCAAGTTACAATCAGCTCAAAGAAACAGACATACTAGGGTTGTAATAGTGCAAACCAATCTTCCAGTAACTGCAAGTTTTTTCCAGATTTTTTAAAGAGAGTATAAAAGGTCAAAAGAAAGACACATAATCCTAACCCATTCTGTTTTTAAAAGGGAGCGAGAAAATTTAAACATTCTCTTGGTTTTGAGTGCTAGAATAAACATACTACATCTTGCAAAGGCAACTGCTTACAGAAACTTTTTTTAAATGAAGTTTCCTACAGGATATTTTGAGAAAAAATACTGGCTTAAGCTGCAAGTTCTATTGTAATTGTGCCTTTATAGAAAGGCCTAAATCAATCAGATAAATGCCTATTCAGATAAATGTCGTGTAACGACATTTTACTGCTCCCCACTTTTCACGGTTTGCTTGTTAGGGTTAAATCTAATGATCATGTTAACTGCTTGAAAGCAGTGATGCTTTCCAACCACCTGGGGTGAGACAGTTTTTTCTGTGTACATGATGCTATTGTAAAATAAGATTATCAGGTAAGCTTACGCTTCACATTAGATTCTCAACAGGAAAAAAAATTATGGCCTGCTCATATCAAAACTGCAATGGCATCAAACATAAGAGCTCCTTGCAAAGCTCAACCTAACCAGTGACTGCCAAACCGGGCAGCCAATAAGCAATATACTGACCTCGAGAAGATGGCTATGTAGTTCCTACAGATTATGCCATACATATATTACAAAGATTTATTTTTTTTTTTAAACAGAGTGAAGAGTAGTTTAGAAATTACGAATACCTGCCGAAAGTTTACTAATATATGTTAAGTCCCATTTTAAGAGTTCCTGAATTGCAAGGTGAAAGGCAATTGCCAGAGTCAGTTTTCTAGTGGAAAATTGCTTCTAAAGAATTAAGTTAGTTAAGAAACATTCCAGTAATTTAGTTACTAAAATAGTACAGGTAGAAAACATTACAGCAAGTAGATTAAAAAAGTCAATTAAGAAGTTTCAAAACACAGAACTCATCATTAAAGCAATGCTGCTATGCCTGTGACTAAGAATAATCAAACAGGCCTACTCTGGGAAAAAAATGGGTTTGTGTTAGGGGAGCCTTATAGTTATTCTGGTTTATTCTCTTTAGATAAATATAATGATTACAGAAAAGAAGCTGAAATGCCTTGGGAAGAAATAAAAACAGTAAAGGAGTAAAGGAACTTGATATGCAGAGTAGGGAAAAAAAGGTAAGGGTGGAAGGTTTTATGAATTACCACCAGTGGAAACTAATTGTCATGGCAATTGTACCCTTCATTAAAACGTATCACGAGATCACCATCCAAAAACAAACCAACGTCTGAGTAATATCACAGCATTTTATACAGTAAAAACACTAAGACAATGTGCTTTTTTAAAAAACGAAAAACCACACAACCATGCGTGCACACATGACATCATTTTTTCTCCCTTGCTTTACATTCTCTGTGCCTCTTTTTTTTTGGCATCTTTTCCCCAGCTCAGGTGAAAAAGCTTCTTTCATCATTCTGAAAGCAGGTAAATGGTTAAATAGTTATTCTGATCTTTTCTAGCAATAAATAAAGTCTCAGCCCTGTGGCTATCTGCCACTCTCAGGACTATAACCCTTAACAGCTTCATTGATCCTGAAAAATACACCATTTTGGGAAGTCATTAACACAAAGATATTTATAAAACACCTGCTACCTACTTTGCAATTAACATCTAATTGTCGACTCAGCATTGCAGGAAGCAATACTGTATCAGCAAAGATTTTTGCAGTGAGCCAACCCAAACCATCACAAAGTCCAAGTGTCCCTTCATACGGACTGCTTTGGAAGTCAAAGACCGCTATAAATAAATCTGGGTATTGCTTAAGAAGAGCAACAGTCTTTTACATACTGTATAAGGATAAACTCTACAGGAGAAATCCAGACAGGTGAGGTACATATCACAGTCAAGTTGCAACAGCATCCAGCATGAGAGAACCACTGACCACCTTAACACACACAAACAGCACACAGGATTTGTGACACCACCTCACTCGTATATAGACCGTGACACAGAACACGAGGTCCGAGCACTCGATCACATCCATTCCCTCCCTCACTCATCTGCAAAAGACAGTCAGCGAGATGCAGCGAGGGGACCAAGCTACCCTTAAACTTGCTGCCACGTCCATCCTCAGTTTGCACCGTGCCAGTAGCTGGGGCAAGAGCGCACAAACAGCAGATTTGACTTCCCACGATGCAGCCGTAGGGACAGCTGCCGAGGCCACCTCAGAGTGTCACAGATTCTGGAAAAAGCACGTTCACTGGGACATTTGTCAGGTCCAGGTTTCCTAGGGGTGCAGATGCAATACTTCCCTGCAAGTCCCTCCCAAAGCCTGCTCCTTTTTTGACAGGACAGAACAAAGTCTGTTTTCCCTCAGAAAGAAACAGCTATTCTTGAACTTATTAAGCACACCATCTGTATCCATATGCCATTCAGAAACAGTGCATTCGCATTTCTTTCCCATGAAGAGGTACCTGTGCTTAGAATCCTTCGTATTTGCTTTCTGATCGTTACCAGAATCAGCAGCCCTAGGTCTCAGCTTGAGGAAGCAGAAGCACGAGGGTATCTGCAGGTAAAGCACGCGACCCACGCGGCACCAGAATGCAGCTTCGGGAGCCCACGGGACAGCAAGGAGAATCAGGAAACTTGGTTTTTAAAATGGAAAACTGCAATAAAACCAAATAGATTGAAAGTTTTACAGTGGGTTGAGAATTAAGTATTATAGCCCTGCGCATGAATATGAAGACAGTAACAGCCCACTAAGCTTTTTTTTTTTTAATCTAAAAACAATCACTGCAAAAGCTTATCTAAAATGGGATGTTTATACGTCAGGCTATCACAAGTCCTCTACAGCATTACCTTTTGCTGTCAGACTGTACTGACTTAACTACTGTTGACAAAGTATGCCCAGCTGTTTTCCCATCAGCTGTTCCATCTATTTTCTTTATATTGCTGGTGCACAGCTCCATTAAATAACGTGCAATTATTACTTGCTTAATGCTGCCTGCAGAACACTGCTATTGCACGCCCGCCCGAAGTTAAGCAGCATGTGTTTGCCACGGCATTTGCTCTGCCCCGGCTTGCAGCAGCAGGCCCCAGCTGCCCGGCTGCTGGTTGAGCACTGGATGCGGTGCCGAGGAGAGCTTCGGACACAGCGCATCCGAGGGATCAGAAGTGGAACCAAACAAAAATATTCGTGTTTCCTTCGGACAAACTCAGATGTATGGAAGATGGGGAAAAACAAAAAATGCCTTGAGACATCATGCTAACACACACGAACTAATTCTGGTAAGGGCCACCATAAGGGTGCTGTATCAGTGGCTATATCCCCTCAAGCCACTGGTTTTTTAACGCAATGGTTGCCAGTTCAGCAGAGAACAGGACAGTCTGGGACTGCAATTCAAAATTTGAAATCACCATTGCAATTGTAGCTAATGCTCTAATCTCATCTTACAAACAGCTGTGAAGTCTATCACATCCAAATATTTTTACAGTATTTAAAAAAAACATTAGTTTACCAAAACCACCAGGTGAAGTTAAACACTTTTCACGAAATGATTCAAAAACTCCAAAATAAACTGTATGCACAAGTATGACTTGGACTAGGCCATAAGGAGCTGGTTTTGCTTATTAATACTTCAGAAGCATGTGACAAATTCAAGGACCACCACAATAATCACTAGTCACCAAGGAAGACGTACAAAGCCATACACCTCTACCTGCTCTACAAGCTACTGCATCAGCCATACCGGCAGTGCACCAGCTGTACCATATTTTTCAAAGATTTAAAAGGTTGTGAACAGGAATATTGTTTTACAGGTTCAAAAAAGAAGCTTCTGACCATCTCTCATATCATATACACTGAAGTTTTCGTGAAGCATCTTTCTTCCCATCCACACTCATAAGCAGTAACTGTATTCTTGCAAACTCCAGTTTTGTCCTTTGTTGTCTAATTCATATTTATGAAGCTATTTCCTTCATTTTTTTTTATGTACCTTCGTAGCTCAAGTGATCTGGATCTAATTGATCTTATCCTGGTTTTTGGGCAAGTAATGTTAGCACGTAGAAGTACAGTACAGATTCTCTCTGCCCAAGTACCAGCCTTGACTAGAGGTGTTTCGAGCTAGCAGGACAGTTCTAGTTTACAATCTTACATCAGGGCAGAGGCTTACAATAGTTCCACCTGCTAGGGACTTGGATCCCTGTTAATCTTCCTACAAACACTTCTGTTGGGAATTTGTCCAGAACAAAGAACTGATCCTTTTCATAGCTGTGCTGCTAACAACCACTGTATTAGCCACTTCTCGCAAAAGTCTGTGCAAGCCACAACATAATACTATTAGACCAAAATATTTCTTATTTCCTGGGAACCTGCCTCTATGTTGTACTTCTTTTCCTTACTGTGGTTACTAGAAATGAAAATTTCTTATCTACAGTATATAAAATCATGCATCACAGCACAGGGTTATGCCCTTAATTTGTTGCTTCATCTAGCCACTTGACTTAAGTATGTTATTCACAGCCTGCAATAATTATTTTCTCCTTTTCATACACACTGACAGTGTTTGTAATTTTCCATGAGCTGTTCCAAGTTCACAATTACATCAGGAATCCCTGCTTGTATTTCTAGTGATAGAACTTGAAGACATGCAAGGTTTTTACTGTCAAAACGTATGAAGTAAAATGTACAGAATCCAGTAACTGTAAGTAAAGCAAAGCTTTGTCTTTCACTTGATACATAGCGAGTATTTTCATGAACAGAGCACTGCTGAAGAAACACACCTTCTGTTTTGATTGACTCATACAACACTTCAGGTGCTCATCTTCATGGAGTTTAAGTAAGTATGTTTCAAAAGAATGATCAATAACAACCCCAAAAGCAGAAATCTGTGCCAAAATGTCTCATTGATCACATCCAGGAGCAGCTCTACTAGAAACACTATTTGTTAGAGTCAAGTCAGTGATGGTTCCATAACTAATATACAGAAATATATAAGAATACATATACTTTTTTTTTTTTTTAGGAAAAAATGTTTAAGCTCTCCGTGCTTGAGTGGCATGAGACCAATATTTACTGTTCTGAAATACAGCCTGTGTTGCGATACATCAACAGGGTATTTTGGCTCAGACTTCGCTTCTGAAGAACACCTAGCATTCTGATGAAGTAGTACAGAAGCAGTAA
The DNA here is from genome assembly GCA_013399115.1 of Anseranas semipalmata. Taxonomy (NCBI): domain Eukaryota; kingdom Metazoa; phylum Chordata; class Aves; order Anseriformes; family Anseranatidae; genus Anseranas; species Anseranas semipalmata. Next base: position 1,037,522 of record VXAA01007452.1, read on the forward strand.
ACTACTGCTGAGTATTCTAAGATCACTTATTTCACGTAACATATGTCACAAATCCTAAAAAGGAAAGATGAAGTTTCAAGTTCAGATGGTGCAACTATGAGATTTACATTAGTTTAAAAAATAAATAAAAAATCACATTAGACAAAATATTAGCAAACAAAAACAAACCTGGAGTTTTTTGTTGTTGTGTTTTTTTTTTTTTTTTTTCTCCTTAAAAAGCTGTTCTGTTACCAAGTTTTCCCACTTTACAGACAGCAAATGCCTGCAGTGTTATGTAAGGGAAAATGTTCTGCAAAAAAGGCACCACCTTGCCATCAATACAACTGGCAATGAAGTCTGACAGACTCAATTCCTTCCTTGCAGTTATATTAATCATGCACACTATATCACGCAATTGGGTTTTTCAGGACTTCAAGGGTGTTCACAGAACTACATACGCTTTCCTGACTTTCTAGCACTCCAGTTATTGGCACGAACGTTCAATGAAGTCTTGAATTACTAGCAAATGTTTCTGAAAATTTGGAACGTGCATCTGCACCAGAATCCTGATAGGAGAAGTTATGCACATCCAGGGAAGGAATTTAAGTGTGGCAGCCTGTCACCAAAATCTGTAATTAAAAAAAGCTATTGTTAACTACTCACAAGCGTAACAAGCTATCACCTCTAAAGGCATAAGCGAAGACTTCGACATGTAACAATCGTTAAAATGTTTTTACAGACAGTTTACAAATTAAGAAGCAAGCTATCCAAAAATCACCTAACACAAATTAGAATACTAGCATCTTGTTTCAATCATTTATTGTTATGATAAAGTTTAACACTTTGTTAATTAACAGTAAGACAGCCAATACATGCCATGGCTGTCATCTTCCAAATGTTCTTACTGCTATGAAAGCAACTGCTAAGTATGCTAGGTCTGAAACACAAAGCTTGTATTATAGCTGTGCAGTAATTACAGAAGCAGACCTTCTAAACAGCCATTATTATTATTCCCATACTGACATATATCACAGTATTATATGAAAGGCTCCCTCCAAAATAACAGTATTAACTATAAACTATAAATATTTTTTGCTTATCAAGAGAACAGAGGCTGATTAGAAAGGACATTTCTTGTGGAATGGAAGCATTAATCCATTATTATAGTTTTGTTATAGTTCTTGCTTAGATAATATTTATGTATGAATTTACATAATCCCCCTCTATAATCCTGCTGAACAATCAGAAAACAAACCAAATATATATAAATATTTTAAAAAGACAACGCATTAAAAAAACCAGCTCAAGTTGTAAAAATTACTTACAAGCCTTAGAGAACAACCACACAATGGCAGACTTCAGACAAAACATAGCTCAACTTTACTGCCCAAAGCTCTTGTCACTTAGCTGTCCATTACGTGACCAGAAAGTCACAAAAGCAAGCTGCTCAGTTGACTCAAACTGAATATACTAGAAAGGTAGAAAAGGAGTCGTACCTTTTAAAGGCTCTTCATACTGATCATTCCCCAGACACAAACGGGTTGTAAAGCAAAAGGCTACAGAAGCAGAACTTTAGAAGTCCTTCAGACCATTTGAAAACAAAATGCTATTTTCTACAGTGTGCCCAGTTTCATCACCCACACCAACAAGAACACTTTCTTTTGGGAAGTGCTTGTGGGAGTCCTCATTTCACCTAGTGCTTTAAGAGATCTAATGAGATTATTACTGAAAAGACACCAAGAACAGAGGGAGTTTTGAACTCTGTAATAAAACTAAGATCAAGTTCTACTACTACAGTCTTTATTTCACTTTACGTAGTATAAGTTATACCTGTTGTTCACATTTACTGAGCCCTATTAGATTTCTCTTGGCTTCTTCTCATTGACAGTGCATACCAAGGCTGCTCTTGAATGTAAGATTTCCTTAAGGTACAAATTCCTGAAGTTTTCTTATCTCAGCATACAGTTATTCCCATCTGTTCATCATACACTATGAACAGCTACTTGCTTTACACTCCTTAGGGCTGCAAACAGAAGGATTTTTCTGTTGTCAAGATACATTCTCTTCTTCTTCAGAAAGGGTTTTCAAAAGGAAACAAGAGTGCCAGTGATGCAACTCTGCAGTTGCATGAGCAAAAGGCTTAACAGATGCACACTAACTACAGCCCGTAGCTAGTTTAAACCTAGCTTGGATACGTCAACATGAGCGACAGATCCTTTCTTTCCAAAGGCTTTTTGCATACAAAAATGCCCCATTATCAGTTCCTTAGACTCTTACATCTCTCAGAATAACTTTGAAACAAGATCCACTGCAGCTTAACTAAAGCTGGACGACATGAAGGTTACAGCAAGCCTAATTTTAATTAAGTCTCCAGAAACAGCTATAATTCTCTCTATCCAATCCCAAATGAAGCATCACAGCTGTACAAGAAAAGGAATTTCTTCTGGACTGAACAAGATCCTAAGACAATCAGCACACATGATATAAAGACTGTTCTTCATACCATCCTCACAGACATCTGTCTTTGAAAAGAGAAGGTATAAACTCATTTTCTTCTTCAGATATAAAAGGATCAAGTCAGCTGTACCTGTCAAAAGAAACATGTTTTCTCCCAGGTTTTCCAGAGTTTATTAGCTATAGAAAGTTTTTTGCACGCCGCAGATGGATGGTACTGTAATTAGTTATGACAGGCAGGGCAGAAAAGGTCAGGCAGACCGCTCTGGGGAAGGCAGGCTTCTGGAGAAAGAGACAGAGACTGAAGAACAGGGGGAAGTACCAGCCCACCCCCCGAGATCTTCTAAAGCACCCAGCTGATCCTGGAATGCGAATCCATTTTATTTCCCACTAACATTGATGGAAATAACCTCTCTATTCCTTAACTTCCACAACAACAAAACTGGCTTCTGCAAAGATAAGCACAAAGAGCTTTACGAGAGAGAGAGAGAAGTGACCAAATATTCTACTGCTGCTGCTTTTCTTTATGCTATTGCTTGGTACTCTGTTTCCTCCTGTGTTTGAGAGTAGATGAGTTTCTAGGTGGAAAAAAAATACATTATTATTATAGTCCTGTGTAATAACTGAAAAAACAATGCTAGAGAGTAAGACAGAAAATGAAAAGATAGATGCAATTAGAATGTAAACTTTAAAATTTAATAATTCATAATTAAAATCATGAACATTTAAATTAAGTGTTTTATAATAAACTTTTGACTACACTTCTACATAGGAACCACTTAATGTAATCAATACATTTTTAAGCCCTTAAAATGAATTTTAGAAGTCAGGATATAGACAAAATACAATTAATAAAGATGTGTATACTACTACCACTACATCCCACCGAATACAGGAGGCTAAGCAAGATAGAAAAGGAAACATTCATTTTCCTTTGAATTCATCTCTCTACTGGTCAAAGGCCTTCCTTAGTCCCCATACGGCCTGCTGTCTGCAAAGGCAGCGGAGTCAGGAGTTCTGATCGGGTTCTCCAGCAGTTCCTACAAATAAAGGACTTCTGGAGGAGGAACAGGAACCCAGATGTTCCACCCCACAGGGCGATTCAGTTGTTAGCACAAGAGGTACTATTTCTGCCTCAGTAACCAAGCATTTTCAAACCGGAACAATAACCAAACAGGCTGTGAAGCATTTCTTAAGAGCATCTGAAGCCAAGAGACTTGTTAATACTGTCCTGGGAGATTCTGAGGGAGGGACCAGTAGTTTCTCATATCTTTTTAGAGGAACACCATAAATACTGAACTGCTGGACCAGAACCACAACAAAATAACTTTTTTGAATTGAACTCTTCCTTTTTGATATGTGCTCAGGAGCTAAGTATTTTAATTTACTTCCAGGTTATGGCGTTCTGTTTCCAGAGAAACATTTATCATCGTTCTGACCATACTTATGCATTTCACATGGTAGCTCAAGTTAAAGAAAATCTCACGTAGACAGTCTGTATTTACAAAATATACAGAGCAGTGACAGACTTACAGATTCCTAGACCTGGTAGGAATCAGGACATTTAACACAACTCCCACTTCTACTCTGTATGGAGTTACCAAAAGGTAACAGAAGCTGTACTAAAGATATTTGTTACACCACCGATATCATTATTATGGCTAATAGGTCTAATTTCTGGATTATATTTCACAGACTAAAATAATCTTACATGACCTCTGCACCATAAACACACTGAAAAGAAAATATAGACATGTCATTTCATTTCAAATGACAAGATGCGTCAAGTCCAAAATTTTTAATACTCTAGTGCTCAAAGTCAAGGCTAAACATATCTTTTCTCTTCATGGGCAATGGATCATCCTTTTAGATCTCTAACTATACTTAATCTGTGTATTCCTTCTTCAGTCTATGCATTTCTAACCGCTCTAAGCCCAAACGTCACCCTTCTCAGTGCTATCGTTAAATAACTAGAGGGGGCTTAGGTAACATTAAAGACTATAATGAAATAGAGGGAAGAAAAAGTAAAGTCAACAGAAAATACACAGACACACACAAGATAAAACAATACTGTTAGATACACATAATTGTAATTTTGGTCACCTGCAGAAAGTTATCAACATATTAAGCAACCATCCCCTTTAATTGAATTTTGTATTGCATGCCTCCTCTAATCTCTGTCGGGTAATTAACTGATCAGTTGCACAGCAGCACCCAAAGAAATACCAACATTTTACATTAAAGTGCTGCAAAGCTCATTTGAGTCTCCAATGGGCAAATATATGTGCAAGAAAGAGGCAAAACAACGTGGGAGGAGAGAGTCAGTATTGGAGACTAGAATTAGTTCTGCTAAATGGCTATGTCATGTTCAAAATAAATATTTAATTAAATTTCACTGAGTTGATACAACTTCTCTCATGAAGTCTGCATACAGTCTCAGCTGTAAGGTATAGGATTTGTAGGTATACTGAAAACAAATTTAATATTAAAGTCAAATTTAATGGAAGTCTTAGGGCCTTAAGTTACCTCTTAGGTACAAGGTATGAAGCAGCTACCAAAGGTTTCAAGGCAAAAAGCTGTACCTTCCTGGTTCCCAAAAAGTAAGGATACAAAGAAAAAAAAATTTACTTCAGACTGAAGTCTGACAGTATCTGAAACATTTGATACAACAGTATCAACAACCCAACCCACAGTTATATGTAAACATATTTACTTTACCTACATAGTTGTCATAGATGATTCTGTGGACTAATCCCAAAGATCTTACAGAGCCCTTCTGTGTGGGCTCTAAAACATACTAAAGTAATATTAAAACTTTAAATATTAATTCTCCTTCTGCTCTCAAATTCTCATTCTAAGCTGGCTCCTCTCCAGATAGATGAGCCAATTTACTTAAACAAAACAAACTAAAGACTGACCAGGACAAATGCAGCTTTACTTGGAAATCAATGGCTGGGTCACCTAAAATGGAGGTTTGCATTTCCTTCATGATCTTAATTCTGCTAGGAATAGCTTAGTATTTCTTTATGGAGCCTTGTAAGAAACAATAATAATAAAAACTTCTAAACATTGATTCATTTGTTGAAATAGCTTCATACAGCTCTCATGGGATCACGAGGAGACAGTACAGACTAAGTATCAACGCAGCTCAACTGCCTACTGCCCATTCTCTTCATACCACAAATGCCTGTAGATCTATTTAGTTTGTGTCAACCCAACACCAGATGTGGCTAACTACCACTTCCAGCCTTTTCTTCCCTCATCCTTACCTCACAGACTTATCTCCCATGTGTTTTTTTTTTCTTGTTGTTGTTTTTTGTTTTAAAATCTTATCATATTCTTCTATTGCTATGACAGAACAGAAGTGTCACCATAGCCATAAATTCATATTTGAAGATAACAAAACAGATGTTTGTCACTTTATAGCTGTGGCCTCCCAGTTACTATTCCTAAGGGTAAAGCAAACACCCTATTGTGATCTTTCATTTTTGGTTCTTTTGCTGTAGCACATGCTTTTTAGTTAAAATAATCTGAACCTATAGATTAATGTATTGGTATGACAACAATTATCTGAACTTTTAATAGGAACAGTAAGCTCTTTATTGGTACTCAAAGGAGCAGACACAAGTCAGTATCAGATCAAACCCCACAAGAAGTATTCCACTTCATGGCCACGTCAAGTGAGAAAAATTAGAGGTGGCCTGAGCTAGCTTTCCACTTTACCTACTAAAAGATCTATTTAACACCATCATGACAGATTTTTAAATGCAAACTCCAAAATTACCTACAAAAGCGTAACACAGATGAGTAGAGAAGTCATAATTAAGAACAAAATTCATCAGTTACAGCTGTGACCAGGAAACTCACAAGCAGTGAGTTTTGAGCATGATAACAGAAGTTATCAGAAGGCTACTTTCTAATGCAGACTCCCTTGCTCAACAGCCTTGCTACTTGAAGTCTGACCACTTGAACAACAAATTACACATACGCAAATACTACAGATGTAGAATATTTGAGAACTAGCTGCAATCACGTATTTATAAGGTAAAAATATGAGTGTCTGTTAAATAGAGCAGTCGTGGAATTTAAGCTTTAAAGTGATCTTTAATTTTGTCTGAGTCCCTGTCCTACTGTCAGATAAGGCTTCTATTGCACACTTCCATTACCTGGAGAAATCCAGGATTTGCAGCGGCAGGCAGTAAGCAGATGCAGCCTCCCTCATGGCTCTGCTTGTCTTTTTCCTTGCCTCAGACACATAGCTGCAACTGTGCAGCACTATCGAAAAATTAAATCAAAAATTAAAACTTCAGGGAGTCTGAATGTCTGTTTCTAGTGATACAACACCTAGTCAATACCTATCTTTACAATTTGCTAGCAGAGCTTGCTATTTAGCTCAGCATTTAATAGCTTCCATGTTGAATTACACACAAATTTTATAAGGCCAGTGCAACAAGGCTGCTTTGCATCTCTACAGCCCTTGTTCCATGCTGATCAATTAGACTGTCAATAATCTAAATTAATAATGTATTAATTTTTCCTTCTTCATTAAAATACTTTGGGGGGATTTCAGATGGCATTAAAAAAGCTTATGGTACTAAAAAAGAAAAAAGTCCACACAGATGCAGATATAAAAAGGGTACTTGAGTGACAGAAGTAAATTTAATGACAGTAATAAAACCAGTAAGAGTTGCATGCATTACAGTTTTCATAAAACAGCAAAAGCCAAGGTAAAGCAGCACGGTTACCCCTTCCCCAGGGGAGCTGCAGGGGTCGGCTGCTGGCAGCGACGGCCTTGCCAGCCTCCCAGTGCTCAAACTGGGCGATGGGGCAGGCAGACAGCCGCCCCTGCAGCTTCTCCATGCGCGTGCACACTTGCAGTGTCAAAGCTCTCAATACATTTGTGAAGTATACACAAATTGAAAGGACTATGCAAGTACAGCAAAACTAAAGTTACGAAGTAAAGGTCGCAGCAGGTTCCACCACCAATTTGAAAACCAGCACACAGAACTGGGGACCGACCGCCATCACGGTGGCTTTTTTGTTTGAGTCTGACTGTCCAAGCTTCATTTGCTCAGTTAGAACTAATGGTCAGTAACTACTACAGGTTAGAGTTGTGTCTACTCCCAGACAGTGCTTGGGCAAGGCATTTCCATCCCCTCTTCTCTGACAACGTTAGAGATCTGCATTCAGTACCGGCATTTCCCCTTGAACACCTTGCCTGCTGGCAATCACTGTGGTAGCCCACAAGGTGACGGTGTGACTAGAGCAGACAGTGTCACAGCTGACCTGGTTTGGGTTGGTTGGTTCAGGGGGGCATAAAGCCTACTAATTAAAGCTACACTCCAGAGCTCTGATCACTAGCAACTAGCTCTGCGTGACCTGGTAGCCACTACCAGGAAGGTGACCATCCCTCAACAGCACACGTACATGGATTTTACTATTTCCGAACACTGTCAAATTGGTCAGTAGCAGTAATGCTCAGAAAATTATGGCCATAGAGACTGTGGGGAACTACCTGTGGTGATTATTTAAGTGCAGTTTTTTTTTTTCATTAGTTTAGAAGCTTTGTACAGTACTAAGCAGTATTTCAACCGAAGTTTATACACCAACATTTCACACAGAAAAAACACTTGCCTTCAACAACATGACTTTGAAATAGGATCTGTAAAGCGCAATAAAATAACCTCATATACATTTACATGTACTTTTCCAAATACAGAATTTAGAAGGCGTAAGGCTGAGCTTAAGTATCAGATAAAACCCACAGGAGTAAGAGGGGCATTTCCCGGTTGTGTGAAACAACATCACTTGGCATTAATAGAGGGACAGACCTTCGATGGACTTCGCAGTTACCAGCTCCTCAGGCTTCTTTCTGCCACTCTGTTTTTGGTGTTTTTTTTTTTTTTTTTTTGGGGGGGTAGGGGTGTTTGGTTTTAAACAGGAAATGCCTGTGACCTTCCGCAGCAGATGGGCTCTTTCAGGCAGGATTTGCTCATTAGCTTTCTCACTTACGAATGTTAAAATTTTAAGTCTACAGTAGATTTGCCACTTTTCATGATAATCACTGGAAAAGATTGGTTCAAAAGTAGGCTTTCTTCAAAACTTTTGATTGTGGTACCCACGCACACCTGTTTAACAGGAAGTTACTCGTGAATTTAATGGTGATAGCTACAAATTATTTCTTTTGCGAACTACCACACAAAGGTACAATGAGATTCAAAGCAAGTATAAAGGCTACATGCTGATACATAAATGATGATTAAATCTTTCAGCACAGTATCAGTAAAAAGAAAAATTAAGAGTAGAAGAATATAACAGGTATTAAAGGAAGATAATTTTTCCTTTATATAAGCCAAAATAAGCCTGACAAACCTTATCAAAAAAAGTATTTGTTATTCATGGCATATGTTTTTGTCTAAGCTTGGCTTAAACTAAAAGCATTTTTATTTATTTATTATTTTCCAGATTATAGCAATTAAGAGGAATTCTATCTTTTAATAGAGTAGAGTAATTTCAACAGAATTAGATAGAAATAATAAAATATATATTTTGGACTACAGTTATTAGGGCCTACTTAGCCTTTAGGCTCATTTCTTTCCAGTCTTAACTTGCTATTGATAGGAATGTAAGTAAAGGTTCTTCTCCATTTCACCATTGCTTTTTACATAGTCAACAAGTGTTCAAAGCAAGACTCTCCAGTTTTATAGAACAGTGTCTTCCGTTGCGATATATTGTGCAAGCATTTTGCACATTTTAAGCACACACATTAGCTCTTCTGTTCTGCTATCGTTTCTTTGTGGAAAAGATCATTAAGCAACTACACTCTGTTGCTTACTAGTCATCACTTCAAAGAGCGCAGCACAATTTTTGATGCCATCTGAGAAAGAAGGCCAGTCCTTTCACTTATTTTCCTCAAATTACACCATATATACTCTTAGTAAAAACCTTATGACAACTTAGGTTATCTGGGTCACTTAAGAGGTGTTGAAAAACATATGCTGGCTAAGTTACCAGTCAGAATCCAGGATTACCTCGGGTGTTGGTCTTTACTGCCTAAAGAAAACCCAAAGAAACCAACTGTACATTCTAGCTTAAACCAAACAGTGTCAAGACTCCTCAGGTTTATCTTGCAGACAAACTCACCTGGCACACACTGAATTGCTACAATCGGGCACTTCACGTATATTGCAAGACATGCATCAGGGCAAGGGGGGTTTTTGGTTGTTTTTGCTCCCCCCGTTTCTAAAGTAAGGAAGATAAGCCTACCCAGCAATACCTGGTTAGTATGTCGTTATTTGTCTGACCAGCACGGAACTTGGTTTGTAACACAGCAATATCTCAAGAAGTGTTCAAAAGAAGATTGTTATTTGCTTTGAAGTCATAATTAGAAATAATTGTTCAGTATATGTTATAGGAAAAATAGTATCACTGCTTATACGTTCAAGCATTAGACTCGGATCAGAGTGATGTAGAACTGGCCCCACATTTGAGGGGGAAAAAAAGCGTCAAGTTTTCACATCAGCCTGTCCATACAAACTGTTTGACTGTCATCAGCATCTCAAGGCTGCAAAGTTAGCTGAAAAATTCAAAGCCAGCTGGTCAGGGCCATTCAGACCTACGCGCCCCGGGTTCCGACAGTGGGCAAGAGGCACTTATTTAAGAAAGTCACTGCTCTCCTAAGGGGCCATAGCTGTTGTGCTGCAGGGTCCACATAAAAAAGGGAGTCTTGACTCAACATCAGAAGAAATAACATCAATTGGAAGACCTCAATTCCTCAGAACCCTGACCAACCATGCAAAGATTTAAGTATAGGGAATCACAGCATTCTTGCTGGGGCATGAGTTAACATTCAAAGGAAGACCACTTTGCGCCAAAAAAGAGAACAAAGTGTTTTCCTAACATTCTTAGAAATAACATGCCTCTTTACACATCAGTGACCATCTATCAGCCAAAATAATAGATGCATCTATCAGGTCTCATGCTGCAAAAAAGTACAAATCACTTTATCTTGGATATGGCTGGATGCCCCCACTTCTGCATGCACAAAGATGCTGCAGACCCAGTGCCTGGGATTTCTGTGGCATGTCCCAGGCAGACCCTTGCCTTTGCATAGTGTTCCTTAAGTTTCTGTTGGTCAGCCACTGGCACGCTTTGTAACTGCAGAGTGCAGAATGGAGGCAGGGATTCCTTTGAGTGATCACTGACCGTCTCCAGATGCCCAGCAAAGTTGCCTGCAGCTTGTCTGGAAAAAGACTTTGCCCTTTCCAAAAGGAAAGTCAACATCAGCTACAGCCAAACATTCAGTTTTTCCCATAAACAAATTAGCATGTCCTGGTCATCTGGATTAGAGATGATTCAGACTATGATCAAACAACTATTATTTCCATCAGTGAATAGACAGATTATTCTTTCTTTCAATCCATGCAAAATATCTTCCTTGCTCTGCAACTTTAATCTGCATTTCTTTATGTGACTTAGTACTATGCAACAACAAAACAGTTTGCAAGGTGTATGTGATGCAGAAGGAATGAACAAAGAAAGGATATCAGATGTCCTTTAACAGGAATGTTAGACAGAAGTGATATGGGAACATCCAGCCCAAAGTTTGGAAAGAGGCCCATGGGGAATGTCAAGATTAGGACCAGTGAAACTCCTTAACTTAGTATTAAGAGCAGGGCATTCGACACCTTCTCAGACCTTGCTCAGAATCGTTCCAGCTTCTCAAAGCCAAACTGCTACTTGCATGCTACTGTATTTGAAATAATGCTTGGTCTTTCCTTTCTTTGTATTCCTACAATTCACTGATTTTCAACATAGGTCCAGCTTAGTTAATTTTTTCATGTACAACCAGCTAATTCTCCTGAGCTATATTAAGGTTTATACTGATTCAGACTATTGTACTTATATAAAGTCCTTTTTAAAATGCAATGTAAAGTAAACAAGTGTTGAATGTATTGCACAAGGTGGTCTTTTCAGTTTTCCCTTGCAAATCAATACAAATCAAAGCTACGCAGAAAAGGGTTGGTTGTATTTAGTTTAATAAAAATTTTGGTTCTAGTTATTCAACTAACTTTCAATAGGTAGACTGGGAATATCACCAGAGCATTGCAGAGTCCCAGTGTCTGCAATATATATCCTGGAGAAATTAAGAGTTTTGCATATAGATAACAAGCTTCATTAAAGCCAGATTTAAAATCTTGAGGCTGAAAAGTCTAAAGCATAACAGATCAGTAAGTGTACAGAACCCCTTGGTGAGTAGCCTTATTATGTTACCCACTATTTTCTCCATGGAAACCTGCATTTCTGAATAATCTCAAAGGACTGAAACCGAATGTTGATCTTGAGCATTAGCTAACATTGAGAATACTAGAACTAAGAAGTTTAGTTATCTCACCTCGTCTATTTAGATTTTCTTCCAAAATGGTATATCAGCATTTCTGGAATAACCTCAGAAAATGTAAAGAAATAAAATTATTTGCCTAGTTTGAGTTAATCATACTTTTTCAAAAAGAAAAAATACATCATAAAGAATGGCCAAAAAATTAACCCATAAATGATTTGATTTTCTCTTCAGCCGTGAATAACAGGCGAGTTATTTTTTGCACCATATTGCAATCCTTGGAAAGCATGAGGAAAATGCTGCAATTCAGTATTACTTCATTCCCTTTGTGTAACGCCAACAGTTGGCTGGGGAGGGGAAAAAAAGAAGAGGGGGGTTGCCTAACAAAGCTTCTGTAGTGTTTAGACAACCCCTGGCATTGCAGTTCTAGCAGCTCTTAACCAGCCTCAGGATCAGATGACTCACGAGTGTGGGAACCTGCCACTTTGCCCTTTCTTTTACTGGTCCTACACCAAATGAACTTTACTCTTAAGAATCTGTCCCTGTGATTGCCCAAATCAAAACAAGATTATGATGAGAATTCATCTGAGCGGTTAAATGCACATTCTGCTTATTCAAGTGTATCTGCAGAAGATAAGTTTCAATTGCATTGTGTTGGTGCAAGATGCCTTAGCTAATATAAGGCACTGACTAATAAACATGTTATAAACATCACTGAAGAGTCCCATCTCAGAGACTTGGCAGATGCAGCAGAAGCTGCCTGGAATCAGCTCAGTAATGTTAGTTTCTAGCTCAAGTTTCTAAACTTCCTCTTTGCTACAACAGTATCATGCCAAACTGATTAAGAACATTCCACAGGAGACAGTAATTTACTTTATTTTTCTGTAATGCAAGACTATTTCATTGTTGTATTTGGCAATACCTTACTCAGCAAGAACTGTCACTGTAATCAGCATGACGACATTCACAGCAAGGTACAGCACAGAGGTTAACAGAATGAGACTAACAGCACCAGAGTCTGGTTGCAAGTGAGCGCTGAGAAAGTCTCCTGAAATTCAAGACCGAGGCATGCTTAGTTTTGCTCACCCCCCACCCCAAGAGCACGCCTGCCTCTCATTAGAGTCTCAAGGAATTATGAGCACCCACACCAAAAGCAGGATATGGCCCCAAGTCTACAAATTCTCCAAATAATGAGCTGCAGTATGGAAGGGGGACAACAGAAGGAAAAGGTAGAAGCTAGCAGCGATTGGACAAAAGTTTGCCTTAACAACCCCTGCTCCGCAAATTCTCTGCCAAGCAATTTATATCCACAAGAGGTGCATTCCATTCCCTTAGCCTCCAGTGTCTTTAAAAGTTAAAACTTCTTTCTTGCTGCAGTTTATGGCACATTTTTACTATGTGTACTTAGGAAGCAAGCAAGGCTGACTAAACAGATTTCCTTCATGACCTTTACTACTGTCGGCTGAAAACAATTTAGTCCATTTTAAGTCATTTGAGAGCACTGTAAACATTATCCAAGGGGCTTAGGAATGACTGCCTAAACCATGACCTTTCAAGCTGACAGATGACAAAAAATTCTCCACTTTAAACCATTTTAAGAGATATGATAAAGGTCTCTTACCCTGCTGAAACAAAAAGGATTTTTCTTTTTACCACTACAGAGGTAAAGATGCTTTTTGTTCCATTTAAGAAATGAAATCTTTTTTGAGAGGAGCTTGGAAAAATGAGGGGAATAACCCCAAGTACTCAAGTCCTTTCTCTCTCGACTAAAAGCTCAATCCATTCAATTAATATAAACTTAGAACTGAAAAGATAAGTAAACGACCAAGAAAGTTAGGCCAAGCATAAAGGAAAAACCTTACCATTAAAATACTTCACCTGGAAAATGAAAAGAGAAAAACTATCCAAGCCAATTTTATTAAAATTTTGCATACATACCCATTTTTCAACTGATTCATACTCAAAGCTAAATACATCTCTATTTCTTGTCATTCTCATTTGTACTGGAAGACATTAGTCATCAGTAAATCCAGGGCCACAATACAAGAGTTACTATGTTGTGCTATATTTTAGAAATAAAAGTCAGAAATTTCTGTGATGCTGGCTCTCAGTCTTTTGGTCTACTAACAGTACCCTTGGCTCTGGAAGCGCTCCTGTTCTAAAAGGACTGCAGCTCTCTCACTGATAAACAAAGCACAGACTTGGCACGGTTTTGGGGCAATGACTACATTTTAAACTGCTGTGAAAGTGTGATCAGTACACAAGATCCCAGATGTAGTGCTTCTTGGGCTTCATGGCTGCTTACACACATTCTGTCCCAGAATTTCAATCACACAGATGGTTCAAGTCTACCGTTTCTCTTTGTTCTGCACCCTGGCTAGCCCTAAAGTGATGCAGGACCTCAGCTCAGCCTACCTACAAAAGCAGATGGTCTTCCTACCGGTTACCCAGCTTTGTCCTATCTGATTTTTTACCAAATGCTTATCTCCTTCCATCAACATTGACCCTATTTGTTCCATGACCCAAGCCTTTGCTACATTCCGTAACTTCCCCAGAACTGACCTTCCTAACTCTAGCTCATACGCTGATAAAGCAGAGCACAACCATGTGCTCTCTAGCGTCTCAGATCTGGCAAACTGCTACCAGAATTTCTTTTCAGAGATATGCAAATGACTTATTACTAACCCCACTTATGATATCAGCCAGAGTTTACTTTTACATCACAAGCAATTCAAGAAGGATGCAGGGGTCTTGTTACTTCTATGAACTTGCACCCCAGCACACCTTTAACAGAACTTTCTAAAATACTCCCTACTAAACCCTTGAATTTACTGTCAAACTTGACTGATACACTAGACTCCTTCTGCCTTAAAAGGGAACCAAAGAACATAAGACAGATTTAATTAGTATCTCGGTAGTACACACAAACTCCCCCCAAGTAAGAACCTGAGGACAAATTATACCAACAGATGGCAGAATCAAAATAAAAGGAGATTATTTCTTCACTGGTAATTTTAAGCTATTGTCTCAATGTCCTCCTGATCGCTCCAAGTAGACATGGCATTGCGGGCTACATCACAAGCATAACAGCGTTCAAACAGAGAATATTCTGTACATCTCCGTATACAGAAGCAAGGGAGAACACAGCCAAGAAACCCCTCTGGAAAATTTAAACACTGCTCTTCAGCATGAGCATGACACTTCAAGTGGACATTCATCACGCTGTATTAGTGTAAAACTAATACAGCCTTTCTGTCCACAGCTTTCCTAAAGCACCCCAGTCATGCTCCTGATGACTGGAGTTACTGTCAATTATCTTAAGCACAACATTGGCTAAAAGGTTACACTGTCTGTATAAAAAATGAGGTTTAGTGAGTAGTAACATCAAAAAAGGAGCTCATCAAACCTGCAGCATCACACACTTGAGTCCTCCTTCAAGCATAGTGGAAATCAGTCTGCAAAGTTAAGTGTTCTCTTTCTTGATTTACATAACCAGAAACGCTTTCATTTTTGACATGGTACTGATTCACACAGTCTAACTGGTGGGTTTCCCTATCCAGCTAAGGGATGCTGTTCTCCAGGTAAGAGCTTTACATAAAACAATTCTACATTGTGTGAAAAGGATATATTCTGATATTTTTGCCTACTTCAAAGCCAAAAGGAACACACTGCTCATGAACCCAACTCCATTCAGAAGGGAGTCTGACTTAACAGAAGGATCAGAAAGGAACCAGAGGAAGAAACATATCATGTATCATTCCATTTTATTATTATACATTCGACACACTTAAAGTTCTCAATCCCTCATAAAAACCCACAAAGGATCAGATCCAGTGCCTAGCCAAGGCAGTAGAAGTTACGAGAGGAGTATCAGTAGAAATGGAAGCACAGGATTTCTAAAGCATGAACTGGATCCAACATACAAAAGAGGAGATAATAAGAGACATGCTTTTCTGCTTCAGGACATGAAGAATAAGATGGTTAAAATACGTAAGTCAAAAAATCAAAGGTTTCACTTACAAATAATGAGAGAAGTCTGAACGTGAGAGAAAAAACATTGTGCTCTGATGCATCTTTTCACTGCATCAAGCACAGTAACAGCAGATAGACACAAGGGATAAGTGCCCAAACACAGCATTCAAGCACCCCCTGTATCTGCCTTGAGAGATCTGGTGCATCTTTGCTCCTCCTTATGCTTTGGCGACAGCAACATACTCATGTCACTGGACTTAATTCTCTATAGCCATGCCCAGAGAACTCAGTAATTTCCTCATAGCATCACAGTATATGCATTATATTCATCTTCTGCCAAATAGAGAGTGCAAAACCACCAGAACTGGACCAGTTTCAACATACAGAACCCTGCTCAGTATCACTTCCCGTCACATTGAAGCATTAACTCCGTCTCCTCCTTTGAAATTCAAAAATGGAGAACGCCACTGTCCTGGGCACCTCCAGTGCCAGAAGTCAGAAGAACTCTTGAAGTGGGGAAGAAAAGCCTCCTGAAAATAGATCCAACTGACGCCAACGCTAGGATAAGACCCGGCAAAGCAGGTAAGCACATCCGTTGAGCTGTTGCTGGGAACGACTCCCCGTTGATGCAGCACCTCGGCAGCGGCTGCTGCGAGCGTTCTGCGCGCTGACAGGTGTGCCTGCGGCAGCCTGTTCGCAGCGCGCTGGAGTCCCACGTCGCTTGTTGTAATCTTGATCACAGAGCTACGTGCTTCAAAAAGGATATGCATCCACCTCTGGCAACAACCAAAGACCTTCCCAATGAAAAAGCAGAATGCTTAAGAAAACAAAACAATCTAGATATTTTTCCAAGTTATAATTTCTTAGATTATCAAAAGTGAAGTCAGAAGAGCAGGACAGGTAATGCATGTATGTACTGGACATATACATATATATGTATATATATGTATACACACACACACAAGTTCATGAATTTTGACAGAATTGCTCCTTTTTTTAATAGCCAAAGAAATCGAGATACAGATCTCCATGCACTTTACAAATATTACTGCTGTTATCCAAAATGTCGTATTTTTGACAGGTAAAATACAGAAAATGAATCACATAGCCTGCCTGCATAAACAGTTGAGAACACATTACTTCAATTTTTACTAGTAAAATTGCTAGATGTCTTCTGCAGTTTAAGGAACGTGGCGAACCGATTAGCTGATTTACTGGAGCCACAAAGGCAGCGCAGTAACTGGAACAGAACGAGTTTTCCTCTTCCCACCCAAGCATTGACAGCTAACCAGACTCCCCTTTCAAGTTTCAGGAGTAAGACCATTAAGACATACAAACTCACATGCATCTAACAGAGCTTCATAACTTTTCAGCAGCAAATTAAACACTATCATGGAAAGAGACCTAGTATGACAATACGGCATATTCTGGGGAATGTTTCAACTGCTGCTGTCCATTTACTTATTGCATTAACTAATTCATTCTTCTATATGAAACTAGTTCAGTTATCTTTAATAAATACCAAGTAGAAACAGTTCATATCAATAATAAGGCACTAACCAAAATGTCATACTCATTATTATACTAGGTATCTTATTAAGTCATTGTTGATGTAGAAAATTGAAATACAAAAGCCAGAAGTTTAACTTCTCTGAAAGTTTCACTGGTATAATAGAAATATACAGCCACCACTGAAGAGACATGATAATACCTTTTGCCAGTTAGTGCAGTTTGCAGTTGCTGTGGAACATTATGCTGATACCTTGGGACATAAAAACAGTAGGATGCAGATTCTGTGCTTCAGGGCTAAGTGGGAGAAAGAAGCTCGAGATATTTAAGTTAACCAAAATATCAGACAGAGTTCTACCAGGTGCTGATGGCGCCAAGCTCTTATCTTTGAATTCACTAACCTACCCATGCAATGGTTATCACATCAAACTGCACAAGAGTACTAGGACAAGTGAGAGGCACATATATAACGTTTATAAGGAGTCCCTCCTGCATTTCAGCAGGGAGCTGTTTTCATGCAAACATTGGCAGATACTGACTTTAGGCAGCGTGCAACTATCATTTATAAAATAATACAACTATGGCTTCCTAATTTGATATCATTTGTGATAGTCCAAATAGTTATTTAGGTTCCCCCCTCCCCCTTACAGTTCCTGACTAGCTCAATTTGCCATTCTCTACTTTGGATACAGACTTTTGGGTAACACCATGCATTTAATATTAATTTTCCTTTTTCTTCACAAACATATACCGCTTTCTTTCAACTGAAAACATTCGATACACAAGCCTAGTAAAAGCTAAATACGTTTACACCATCACTTCATTATAGTACAAGAATACTGGGTACAATAATTTTATCTTGAGTGGGAGAAATGTTTGTATGACTTGCCTCTGGTTCACATCAAACCACTAGTAAGTGGACAATAGCCCAGAGAAACATTCTACTCTCATTAAAAATAAAAATGTTAAAAGAACAAATGAGTTATTGAATTCCATGGCACAGCTATTTGATCTACTACGAATTAGTCTGCCAAAGTTTGACCTTCTTTTACCTTCTGACACGTAATACATAGAATAGTTTATTTATCACTTGAGCCACAGTTTTCTGTATCCAACTCACGAAGAATCAGAATTGTACTGTGGACCTAATCACTGAAGAGATGCTTTTCAAGTCAAAGGGGAAAAATTTCACAGGCTCTTCAGCCCAGAAGTGATGAAGTCATCCAGCCAGATTTTCAATAAGCCCTAAGAACCTAAACCAATTTGAAGAAATCACAGCAAGATATATCCAATCTGCATTCCTAGAAATATTTTCATAATGCATCTTAAGTAATCAGCCAGTACTGAAGGAAACATTTTCAGCAAGACCTGCTGAACAAAACTCTGGGTAGAACACCACCCCGCAAAAAAAAACATAGCTAGACAAAGGTACATACACAGGACATATGATTTTGACATCAGAGAGTCAGGTAACAAGGCACAAGATTTGTTAGAGAGATTTGACTTTGTAAGAAAATGCAAGTGGTCAGCAGGATCACCAATAAAAATACCGCTTACTACGAAGTGTTACTACAAAGCTAGTGGTTCCACGTATAGTAAGCCTTGTAATAGTTCCAAGATCTTCAGCACGACTGAAGGTGGTGCAGAGAGTTCCCTTTGATCTTTTTCATGCTACCTCACAAGAAACAGGTACAGTCACAAACATTTGAAGACAAAGAGGACTGCGTAAGCCCTTACATGTAGAAGACCAAAAATTTCAATAAAACAGGTAGATGGAGAGAAACTCATTTCCACTTCTGATATTAAAGCTGCCTGCGTACATGGGAAACGACACGATAGGGAGTGAGTGCTGCAGCCATATGAACTTGAGAGTTTTGAGAAGCATCAAAACCAGATGATGCTCCCTTTTCCAGAAGTCTGTCACTGTCAGTACTGGGTAGAGCTCAGTGTCTAAGTACAAAATGACATTTAGGACTACTACTCCACATATCTTTGTTCAGAATTTCAACAGATGAACAGAAGTGGCTGTTCACTGGGTTAAATTTGGTCCAGGTGTTTGTCTAATGCTCTCTTCATAAAGAAAATTACCCAATTTTGAACTACATTAGAAGTGCTGAAGCAGAATACTCATGAAAATTTAATACATCTGATTCAAAGGCTCAGAGAGATACCAAGTCCTAAACTAAATTATTTTGGTAGGGCCTTCACTAATCCAACAGAAAGAATTGCTGTAACTATGGCTCCCAAACTGCAACAGCTCCACGTTTATGCAAATTAACCTTCTAATGCTTTTTTTGTTTGTTTTGTTTCCTGGAACAAACTTGCTAGTACAAATGAAGAGAAAAGGAACGCAGGCTACCTAACACAAGCATTTAGCATTTATTTGGTCTTCTCACCTCACAGGAATGATACTGAGAAATTCTTATGTCGGATATATCCTAGCACCAATAAAGGAAGTGTATAAACTTCAAGACTACTGGTTTATGATCACCCTGTCTTCTGTCAAAAAAAAAGATAATTCAGGGTTGTCACTGGCTGCATTCAGAACTATATATATTCAGTTTGGTTTTTTTTTTTTTTTGCTCCTGTAAAGTAGCGACTTGCTAGAAATTCTGCTATGTAGATTTACTTGGACCACATAGTTACACATTATAAAACCCCCTAAGGGAGAGCAGAAAAAAAAATCCCTATTTAAATCAACTTGTTCCTTTTAATGTCACTTAGCTTGATACTGTAACCATCTTTGTAGTAGCACCCTGTCGTGTGTGCTGTCTAAAATATTCTCCTGTAGCCTAATCAGCTAAACACTCTTTGTTTAAGTCCTAATCTTTTCCAACTTTTTCCTAACTGCTGAACACCTGCAGAGAGCTCCCGTGGCTATCTTTGTGATACAGAAACATAAAAGATGAAACATGGTGCGAGTCAGAGAAGCTATGCATACATGGCAAAAACCTCAAAGGATTGCCAGACTGTCCATTTACCACAGGATTTTTCCTGTAGCTCATCTTCTGTGCAAGTGAACTCGCAATATTGCATTGAACTGTTGTTCTATGAAACGATGAGTGAATAAAATCCTGTCTCCAATACTGAAATACTGAACATCACTTATTTAGCAGTTTAAATGAACGCAAGTAAGGAATACAAATCTACACCTCCCTGGCCTTCACGCCTTCCTTTACTTAATTTCAATTACATCACTTATTTTATCACATCTTAATTCCATTACCTTTCTCGAGGTGGACACTGTTTCTTCCTATGCAGAGACCCAGCTACCTGAATAAAACTCTTCTAGACTAAGTATGCTTTCTACCATAAAAGCATAATGAAAACATGCACTTCTGTAGAAAAGCTTTATCATCTCACACATGCTCCATGCTGCAGTAGATTTTAAACAAACCAGTTTGTTACAAAACATTCAGTTGCTTCAGGGCTTTCAAAAGCATGTTCTCGTCTGGTGTCACACCATTTTGTGCTATTTCGTATCATTCCTTCTTCCCCTCCTTAGACATATCAGCACTACCACACTCTGCTTTTCCCCACCCCTAAGGATGAGCACGTTGCCCTGAACTGCTCTCCACACTAGTGCAGGAAACAAGAAAATAACAACAGGAGCGCACTGGATCCAACTACAACAGCACCAGTACATAAAAATGTACAGAAGATTTAAGATAGCAAGCAGTTCTGTGTCTTATTCCACAAAATAACGCTGGTTTCTTAGACAGCCTGAGACTGATTTAATTCCATAAGGAATCAAAATCACTCAGAAGAGTTATGGTTCCTTCACTAAGAATAGATTCAGATATTATAGTTTAATGCATATTTGTTTTTATTTAAGAAATATTCTCACTCAGTGAGTTAATTTCTTCAAAAGCAAATTCTGGATCCTAAATACATTCCAGACCTGGTAGGCAAGCAAATCTGTCCCCATGATGCTGAAGTTTTTTTGTTGTTGTTTTTTTATACCAGGTATCAGTAATCTTGAGAGCAGAAAATACATTCTGAACAGGTTTTTGTTTTCCATCCTTTCCTTCCTTCTCCAATCTTGCTCAGGTATGTCATGTTTCTAAACATATTAGCGCAACCATAGCCCTGACACAAACCAGTTCATGCTCTAGCCTCTAGGACACTGATAGAAGGGCATACCTGTAGCAGAGACTGCTGCATACTTCGCTGACTCACACGCTGTTTCAGCTTAAGTCTGTATCAGTTTTTATTATAAGGATTTAAGCTGAAGCCCTCAGTAGGACTCAGAAGAGGAGTCAGAAAGGCATGAAGAAATTCTTCACATAGTTTAAAGGACACTTGATCAATCAGAGAATTAAAATAAATTTCAGAACTTGGAAAACAAATTCCAATCTTCACAATTTAACCTGAAAAGGATCTGTAACAGTCATCTTCATGTGCCAAGTGAAAAAGGAAGCCATAATTTGTTCTCCACAGATAATATCTGAAGCTTGTATTTAGCCCAAAGAACCAGCGAGAATGCAGAATTGGTATGAAATTTTAAAGCAGACATGCTATTTTCAAACGATAAAGTATCAACTGCAGTTGAATAGTCACATTGCTTGCCACACATATTCAGTATTAGTTTTTTAATGGAAAATACTGTAGAAAAGCCATCTGTAACAAGGAATGAAAATGGAATGAAGTAGCACCGTTATGTATCCTGTTAAAATAGCCATGAGATATGCAAATCAATGAATTTCTCTTCCCTCAGGCAGAAGAGGTACATGAATCAATGACGAGAAGCTGTGGATGCCCCATCCCTAAAGGTGTTCAAGACCAGGCTGGATGAGGCCCTGGGCAACCTGATCTAGTGGGAGGTTTCCCTGCACATGGCAGGGGGTTGGAACCAGATGATATTTAAGGCCCCTTCTAACCCAAGCCATTCTATGATTCTTTGACAATTTTGAAGCATACTTACTATACTAAGGCAAGAAAAAGATGGCTGTTTAAAAAAAAAAAAAAAAACACACTTCATCTAGAGGATATCTGGGTACAAATAACTAACACTGGATATATACAGAAGACACTATTCATTAGCAGCTACGGCTAGCTTCTGTATCTTCTCAGCAAGAGAAGGTTCATGACTAACGGGGCTCCTAGTCACAGCACAAGTGTCAAAACAAGCCACAGAAAAACATGCAAATCCTGTGGTTCCCAGCTAGATTTCTTTGCTTCAGATCCATGCTGTTCAGTTAACACAGTAACTTGTCTTCACATAAAACAACCTCTGAGCTTACTGAAGCAGGAGAAGCTTCTTAGCAGAAGTCCAGCTCCCTGACCAAAGCCTGTCCCAGCATTACTTTGGTTTTCCCCACCTTTACAGCATACTGCAGGATGTAAGAATACAACAGCCTTTCCTCACAAGTTGTCCAATTTCTTCAGTCATTAATAAAGGAACACAACAAAGACATTTTGGACACTTAAGGGAAAAAAGATATTTTACGAGAAACATGCAATGATATAGTTTGTATACACTTTTGCAAAGCTGTAGAGGTATCCCAGTATAAAGATCAAATCTACAAAGTTACAATATCTGAATTACTGGAGTAGATTAATAAAAGCAGATTTCAAATCAAAGGAGACTTGCAAGTGGGAATACTTTTGAAGGAGTGCAGCAAGTGCAGGACTGCCACAAGAATCAATATTAAGAGATAGTGAAAAGAACAGTATTCATCATAAGATTTATACAATGCCACATGGACTGTAATGACAATATTCACTTAAAGTGCGAAGCAGGGGCAGTCAGCATCAAGCAAGAAGGTTATACAATTAACATGCATAAAGGGTTCACGCTACTATGAAGGGGACAGTGATGAAAAACAAAAAGGAACATAACATTTTAATGAGTTATATCCTACAGAGATGTGCATGGGAAAGACCTATTCTCAAAAACAATTGTGTTTCAGCAACACAAAGAAAGGCTTTTCTTTCAGTCTGGATATTTCATAGAACTTCATAGAATCATATTTGGTACAATTACCACCAAAGGGAAAGAGCATTTTGTGATAAATTTGTGAAGCTGCATTTATATAACTAGCTTCTTTGTTTACAATACATAGAAATGAAGTCAGAAGAGCATAATACACAAATAACAGGAAGTAGATCAATTTTGTATGAGTACCAAAAGTTCCCTGATGACAAGAAGTAAGGTTGAGTATCCTTAATGGGAATGCGATTTATTTATGAATCCAGCTGAGAAAATAGAACATATGGACAATATTGCATGTCCTGCCAAATGTTATATATTGAGTTTAACAGCAGTTTGACTAACGTGATCATTCAGTCCAGGATTTTGGTTCATATTCACAGCTTTTGGAAGCCATGAATTTACAGCCCTGTTGTTCAGTACACTGAGGTGTCCATGTAAAGACTTCTGAATAACTGTTTTAACTACATATTTAACAAACAATTTAATACACACACATAGAATGAATTAATTCTTCACCTTTTAGAACTGGAGGTGTAATTACCATTATGCAAGCTCTCTCCCAATATATATACATACACTCTCACTTTCTACCATCACATTTTCTTTCACCTTCACTACTTATTGCTCACAATGTTAAATCATCTCACCTGTTCAGCATAAAATATTGTTAATCATCAGATCCATCAGAAAGAAGTAGTTTAAAAGAAGTAGAATTTCTAAAATCCACCAGTAACATACAAAACTAACTTTTAAGCTCACTACTCAATAAGCTGTAACTTCAGCAGGCAAGGTTTTCAGCTTTATCATAAAATTTCAATGAGCCACTGGCCTTCATTTGGATGAGCCCAGCATGAAAGCTTATCTTCAAGCACCTGTTTAAAGTCTACCAAATTCAATAGTATTGAAATATGCAGTAAATAAAGACACAAATACACAGGCATACAAAAAAAACAACCACACATTTTGTATGCAGTGAAAAGTACAGTAGCATTTTCAGCAACATTACTTCACAACATAAAAACATAAGGAATCATTTAGACATTTGGCACACAGCACAAATGGAAAAGGATGTTAGTTTAGACATTTTGATTGTGGGGAACATGTAAAAAAATCATTACCTAAGCAATGTTTCAGAAAAGAATAAAAATTCTAATTAAAAATTGCTAACTCCCATTTCAACTAATCTAATCCCTTTATTTGTCAACCTTTCAAACACTACTATCTACCACAAATGACACCTAAGCTTGAGAGAAAGCTGTAATTACTACAGTGATTTTGTAAGGGAGTTACAAAATGCAAGTATTTCAGTTTTCAATTAAAATTCAGGGAAAATGACAATAATTCTACAACATGCCGGTGATCACAACATGAATCTTCGTTTTTTTTTTTTTCCCCTTTCTCTTTCCCCTCTTGCAAAGTGTCATGTTTTCAACTGGTACACTGTGGATGATGAATTAAACAGAGCAAGACCCTTCCCCTCTCTAAATTAGCAATTTAACGGTAGAATAGAAGCGATCCTACTAAACAAGAGACAAGTATATTGTCATTTTGCACTTGCAAACTCAAGTGGGTGAGAGTCACCTTACCATCTTCTGAAACAAAGGCAAAAGCTGATTACCCAGACCTCACGCTCAAGAATCTTTACTGCTTCGTTAGCTGAGAAGACAACAGAAGGCACCACCAGCAGTACACAGGATGCAAGCCTCCCAGCAGCAGCCAAGCAGGCGTCCCACAACGGCTATGGACCTCTCTAAGTGGCTGGAGTAGTGATGGCATCAAGAGGTGTACATATTTATGAATAAAGAAAAATGCAGATTAATGGCGGGGGTGGAGGGGAGTCCTGCTTTAAGTAGGACTGAGCTAAACACTAATTTGAAAAGTTCACTGTTTATGGATTTCTAACATGATGGAAAAACAATAAACAGTCTCAAGAAAAATTTAGTTTCATCACTTTTTAAAAATTTCGATGCTTTTTTTTTAAACATGGAACGGGGAGAGCCGTGAGGAGGGATGTACGTGTCCCCTGCAAGACCTGAGAAAAAGGGGCACGCGTCCATCCACCCACACCAGCCCCTCCTGAGCACCAGCCCTACCAGCCTTGGGTGCCTCACAAACACACTGCGCCAATCGAGCGGAGGAGAGGGACTTCAGAGACAGAACACGCGAACTAAAACGTAGCATCAAGCACAAACACATTACCAGAAACACCAGAACAAAATCAACTGTGTTAGAAATCTCTTGAAATTATATCACAAGAACGACACCCAAAACACAAGGTGTCCCTTTTCCCTCAGCAATCCCAGGGCAATCAAGGGAGACCACTTCCTCTCGATACATAGACTGAAAACAATGGTTCAAAGGAGATTAACTCCAAGGATTTTTAAACAGGTTTTTTGCTGGCCATCTTAAAACGCGACAGCAGTGGAGGGCGCCATCAAACTCGTCAGAACAACAAGGGCGTGACACGGCGGCGACAGCCCCAGCCGCTCCCCGCAGCGCAACATGGCGCCCTGCCCCGCACACCGCGCCGCTGCCGCGCTCTTACCTTTCCGGGGGCGCCGGGCCGCCGGCCGCCAGAGCCCCAGCCGGCCTCAGCGCTGCAACAGTCAGCCTCGAGAGAAAGCGCAGCCCGTGCCGCTGCTCGCTTCAGCTCACTCCCCCTGCGGGCAGCACGGCACCTCACGGCCGAGCGGTGCTGGCGCTGGAAGCTTCCGGAAGGCGGGTAGCCACGAGGGCAGGGCGGTGCGGGGCGGTGCAGCCCGGCCTCGCCTCAGGGCGGCCCCGCACCTGCGCGGCAGCTGGTGGGCGTTTTCGTGGCTCCCACACGCGGCTTGTGCCGGCCTTTGGAGCTGCAAAGGCGAGGAGCGGCACAAGCGCGCTTTAAACCAGGAAAAGGCAGTGCTTGGCACACCTGTAGGCATCAGTGCGTTGAGCGACCTTGTGCCCTGTGCAGCCGCCGCGTTCTCCCTTCTGTGATCCCTCAGCAAAGGCCTGCTCTCCTCCTAGTCTCTTACTTGGCGAGGTAGGATGACAGAGAATAATTAAATGTGCGTGTTTAGGATCTGTACGTTTCCTGTCAATTAAAGACAACCATTCTGAGCTTTTCTAGTGGTAGGCTTTATGTCTTTTCATTATTTATTAATTAGAAATGAGCTAACTAACCCAGATATTAATGAGATTCAGGGCTTGCGAACTGCGATACCTGCCAGTCTGCGAACACACAACATACCTTAATGCATCCACGGAAAAGTGAAGGTAATACACACAACTGGTCTCCTGCTTTGCTGACCCCAGCCTCGCCTTGCAGACGTTGTGCCCTGGCTTCGCCATGGATCGGCCTCCTCGTCCCGGCCTTCACCAGCCGGTGCCTGTCATGGTCACTGTCCCCAGGCCTGCTCCGCTCGCCTTATTGGGGCCTAGATGTGTGGGGTTTTATCTGTCTGTACAGTAACGCATAGTGTTTGCTTGAATTCACCTCAGCGATCTGGATCAGTGACCTGGCCTCTTCATTGTTTGTCTTTGTGTAATCCACTATAATTATCATAGATGATTTGATATTTTCTTCTAGCTCATTGATGAAATGTCAAGCAGTGAAGGACAAAGAACCAGTTACATTAGGATCCCATCAGAAAGATGGCAGGATGACAATTTCCCTCTGACTTCTTAGTTATTAATCCCTTAAATGTATTGTTTTAATTTCCTATTACATCATTTTGTAGAATATCAAGATTCTTAGTATTTCATCTCCTAGAATATCAAGATTCCTTGTTATGATTGTTTTTGTTTGTTTATTGCTTGTTTTTATTTTGTTTTATTCACCTAATAGCTAGTTCTGCATTACTGACACAAGAGCATGATTTTAAGTAAAGCCAAACAATAAGGTAGACCACGGCTCTTTCCTAAACAAGATACTTGCCCTAAAGGTGTAGATGAATAAAAATATCCTGAAATTCATTGTTTAAGGGTTATTTCAAAGTTAGCAGTTCTGCTTACCTTGAAGGAGTCTGCCACTGTTTTCTATAGAAAAGGCCACTATTATCCCAAGATCTTTTAAAGAGACAGACATGTAGAAAAGAGCACATAGGAAATCCCAAACAGGAAAAAGCAATGATGATGAGCACACCAAAGAGCTTCACAATAGAAAATTAAGAATTAAATACGGTTTCTTTTATTCCAGTATCTGCAATAAGATAGGCAATGTCTAGGGTAAATAGACTATGTCAGTAACAAGCCACCAAGTAAATGCAATAATATGTAAATTCTTTCTTTTCTTTTGACATGAATCACTTTTAAAATGTTTTTTTTTTTGTTACTCAAAAATTAAAAAGAAAGCAAAAGAAAAACACTGAAATTAATAGCAAAAAAAGGCCATGCTAAATATTGCAACTTTTAGGTCTTAGCCAACTGCTAATTTTATTCTACCTTGTATACAAATGTTAGGCATAGCACCTGTAAGTGCCCCATAGGCTGTTTTCTCAACCACTTTCCCATGGAAACCACTCTGCAGATTTTCACTGGTATGGGTAGGTTTTTCTTCAGGCCCAGAAAGCCTGAAGGATCAGACCTGTTAGCTGCTCAAAAATGCCATTTGGTTTTTCATTCACAGGGACAAACTGTCATGAAAATACCAGGAGACAGAAACGTACCTCCATGCAGTCCCTTCAATTGTTCACTGCAGGCACGAAGGATAGAGCAAAGGTTGGCAACTAGTGTCTTTTCCACAATTCTCAGCCATAGAGCAAAGAGATGTGAGATTTTGTTTCCTACCCAAATGTCTCAGCCAACAGAGAAGGGAATGAATACAAATTTAATATGCTTCTGGTCAAAGTTCAGCACAGAATCTTGTTCTTTGCTGACTAATACACACTGATCTCAGTGTACTCAGCTGTGTAAAACAGAGAAAGAAGAAATGAGATGTACAAAGTGTTACGGCTTTGTTCTCTGTCCTGGTACCTGCAATAATTTCTGAATTAATTTCAGTGTCTTTTTCACAGCATCATATTTCAATTTGTTTCTGCACTTACCTTGTAATCAAGTGTTAACCAAATTACTTCTAAAGAAACAGTGAATTTTGATAGAGTATTTCCTTCAAAATCCATTATAATTCAGTCTGTTCTTCTCTGAAGACTATATATTAGTATTTACTTCCTTTTTCTGTGAACAAGCAGCAATGTTTTTAATAATCAACATACTTTTCTTTACATTTCAAAGTGCAAAAATGCACACAGTGGCAGCCACAAAGTAACAATAACCTTATTCCAAGAGAGTGGTGGTGAACCAACATTTTTTCTTACTGTTACGAGCAGTACAAATTGCAGGTGTTTGTATTGACATTTGCTTAATTTGTAAATATATTTCCAGGAAAATATACACTATCTGGCACCTCTGGCAGTCATTCTCGCTATTTTCTATCAGATTGTAAACATGTGGATACGGGCAAAGAAAACATAATTGAAGTCATATTAGTAATCATTTAAAAATGGTTTTAAATGATGGTGATATTCTTTCACATTTTCTAGAACTGGTTGTTCAGTAAAAAACTCAGACAGTGCTGTTCACAGCTGGCTTCTCTCTCTGTTTCTGTTTTCTTTTTTCTTCCGCTCCCTGCACACCTTTTACACAGCCCCACAGCAGTGCTTCTTCACACCAATATGATGCGCCAAAATTCTCTCTTTGTTTTACAGCACACAACCTGTCATTCTGCTGCACAGCCTACTGCAGCCTTCTCGTTTCCCACGTAGACTGAGACTCAGGTCTCAAATGATACCAAAAGCAAAGCATTCCGGCTCCAATTTCATACAAAGCACAGGATTTCAGATATATTTTTATGTGGAAAGCCAAAGTTGGCAGTTTACAGCAACATTTTACTGTCATTTCAAATAGTAGAATGTTGTGAGTTTTCTACCCATTTTTACATTACGTGTCATGATTAAAATGAAGTAGTATTTAGTGTAATGTATTAGCCCATGTACTCTTATACTACAAACAAGCATATCTGTATGATCAGAATTGTAAGTACAATGCTTGGTAAACACAGAAATCTCTCTTTTCTTGTTTTCCTTTTTTATGCTTTTGTTTAGAAAGATTACTAAATGAAAGATAACTGGAAAAAAAGTTACTGCCAATGTTAATGGAAATTTACTGTGTTGTGAAGGACTGTCAGTTTGTCATTCTTTACTACTATTAGCCATACGAACCTTTCTCAAAATGTTCATATTCATGGAATATTTAGGGTATAAGCCAAAACAGTAAAATTAGTATGGTTTCTTTATTGTGTAGCCGATCTAAGCCAAACTCTGAGAAATCCATACACATCCAATTATGTTGGGCGTTTTTAATGCCATCCTGCCTAGCCTCTCTCAAGTCACCTTCAGAGCTTACAATATTTACCTTCTTCTCCTTTTTGCTTTTTCCCTTTTGGCACAAATTTTGCTTCTTTTTATTTTCTGTGCAATATTGTGTGAGAGCAAGCTTATCTGTGGTTACGACATGGTAATGCTGGTACAACACTGGAACTAGGTTTTCTTCCCTGCTGTGCAGTCACAGGGCTGGAAAGACCTTCATGTCAGAGTCTGAGGCCTTGGCAGGCCTTAACGGCCCTGACCAGCCTCCTCTGGGGCCACCCCTGCCCAAGGCCCAGGAGCCCCTTTCAGGTGAGGCCAGAGCCTGCAGTCCCAGCCTGAGCTCCTGAGCAGGGGAAGGGCGGGGGGACGCGCTGGGCTCTGCTCCCTGGTAAGCAATGTGCAGGAACAGCACGGAGCTGTGCCAGGGGAGGTTCAGACCGGACATTAGGGAAACTTTATTTACTGTGAGCGTGGTCTAACACTGGCACAGGCTTCCTGGCAAGGTGGTTGATGCCCCATGCCTGTCAATGAGGTTGTTTGAACAATGCCCTCAATACTATGCTTTAACTTTCGGTTAGCCCTGAAGTGGCCACACAGTTGGACTTGATGATTGAACTTGACCTCTGAAGGTCCCTTCCAACTGAACTATTCCATTCCATTCCATTCCATTCCATTCCATTCCATTCCATTCCACTCCATTCGAAATATTTGATAGCATAATACCAGTTCAAACTCAACATCAGCTTTAATGAAGCTACATCATTTTTCTTTATTCTTTTTACTTGCTATTGCAGCACTTACCTCTTCCCAGTTTTAAAATACGGTACTATAGTCATTGCTTCTGTCCTTCTGTCTTACAAGCTGAATGTCATGCCTCCAAAAATAATTAGGTCTTTATATTTCTCTAATCTCTGTTTAAAGTATTTATCTGCATTCTTTTTTCTCCTAGTCCTTTTCCACTACCAGATTATATAGCATTGCCCTTTTTCATGTTTAATTGATCTCTTTACTACTCCATACATCTATAGCATACATATATAGTAACAGAAACAACAGCCATACAAAAAATACATGTACAATAGAGCAAGTAATTTTTCTCATGTCTTTGAAGTCCTTCCAAATCTTGCATCATTTTTTTTTCTCCAATTATTGGGAGAAACCTAGGCAGTATGAATGTAGATAAATGTGTTCTTTGCTAAAAGAAACTATGATCAAATTATTACTTTTACTCTTGGATGTACTTATTTCATCTTGATTTCTGTACCTCACTCAGGAGTTTTCCTGAAATTCCACATCCCTCTTGTATCCTAGTTCCTACTCTACTCCATTTACTATCTATCTTGCTGATCCCATTTACCTTTACTGTATATTTTCATATCCTTCATACTGTTTACATGCAGTTGCTTGAGCCTAGCACTACTTCGTCCTTTTAGCGAGACAGCTGGACCCCAGGTATGTTTATATCACTCCTGAGCATCGCTATTTTTCCTCTCAAACAAGGTGAGTTTATTTAGCAGTCCTTCTTTGCTGTCCTATCATTTACATTTTTTTCTTAATTATATTTAATAAATATCACATACGATAAGGAATCAAATAGAAATATCATTTTGATGCAATGATAAATCACCCTCGGTTGTTCTCAGTCTGTACCTACAGAGATACACACCAGTCAACCTCTCCTTCACAGAAACAACTGGTAAAAACAAACGGATCTCCTTAGTGCTATTTATCTTTTAAGATCCTTCTCCATATCAGAGTTGTAGCAGAATTTTTTCACAGAAACAGTGGTGTTTTTGCAATAATCAGACCTTTATTAGATTGGGAGGAGGAGGAGATGTGGCTGATACACGTGGTTTGGAGATCTCAGTGCTCCTTTCACAAGAATGGAGGCTGATAATGATGAAGGGACCTTTGAGGGACTCCAGAACTATGTACACCTCTTATTTTATGTTAGTCTAATAAAAGTGTAGCTGCTTCTACAATTCAGCTGTCTAGTTCAGTTGGCAAGAACTATATTTTTCAATAAATCACTTTCAAGCCTCTTTTGATATCTATTCCCTTGTGTCGATGATATGTTTCTGAAAAAGCAAAAGCAAAAAACTCTCCTAGGCTGTTTTTCAGTGGTAAGTACTAGACAAAATGGATCCCAAATGCTGCCATGCAGTTATAAACAGTTGTAACTGTATAGTGTGTTTACAGTAACAAAACTCCCAGTACTGTCTCAAGTAAGTAGCATGGCGTAGTATTTGAGGTACTAGTTGGAACCTGGAGGCATGAGTTGTGTTCTCGGCTGTTGCTACCCCTCTCGTGTGTGAGTCAAGCATGTCACTCTGGACCTGTTTTCTGTCCTGTTCCTCGTCTGCTTGCTTGCAAGTTCTTCAGAGGACAAGATCTCTCTTATATGACAATCCTACCACAGTGAGGCATCATTATTATTTGAGAACTGTGTACTACAGTATTAGTCGGTGGATAATAATAGGTAATTCAGTGCTTGTACACAACATGTGCTTATCACTTACTTAGCAAACAGTACAAAATAAAACTTGCAGTTAGCCAGCTGCCAACTCTTAATGTACAGCTTACCCCCCTTCCTGACTGCTTTGTTACTAATTTATGGTCTCCCCAAAGGGTAGCAATTATGGTGACATTTGTGACATTTGTCACTGCTACAAACTTCCTGTATTATCAGTGGTCATAGACCTCAGGAGTGATAGACATCTACCTGATGTTCTTTTGAATCTGATGTAGTTTGTCCTCCTGGCTTTGGAAAGAGAAGGTTATAGTGACAGATTCTTTAATAAATAATAGGATTGGCTTGGTTTGTACACTTTCATCATGCATGGTATCATACCTGGAAATATGATGCAAGTATATGGATCAGACATGGAGCTCCTGATCTGCTTACTTCAACCATGTTTATCTACTCATATATAAAACACCTATCAGAATATGTCCCTTCCAAGAGTACTGTAAGCCTTAGTAGATTCATCAACTTTCAAATAATAAAAAAAAGTAATTATCATTATTGATAATTACTTTACTTGGTCTTATAATGTCACACATTGATTCCATTTCTGAAACTTCTGTCACATCTAAAAGTAACTGACCCAAATTCATGACTTAGTAAATAACTTGACTGTCTAAAGAAGAGAATGTAAATACATGTATACAATATTTTATATTTAGAATAACATAAATATGCTTTCATCTCACTTGTCAACTAAGTATGCTTATACTTTTCACACGTAAGCTTTAATGTGTTAGGCATTTTGCTATTCCCATGCTGGCCAAAGAGTACTTTCACGCGCATTACATGCCACATTCATTGCAAGCTAATGCATTATAAAAAAATACTTTTTTAAAAATTAAATATTTACATTCCTTTGAAGGTTTAATAACAGATATCCCAAATGGCTGCATTTTCTCCTTTCTGCATTTTACAGTAATTGCTTTACTCACTATGTAATCTTTGGTGATTTTCCAATTAATTGCCAACCCACCTGACCACCTTTACTCAGTGTTTTATTTCTGGCTTATAAAAAAATTTACCAGCTGTAAAAAACATCATGGTAATGTTTTTGACTGCTTATGATCTGAAAATGCTATGCAGACATTAATTAAGTCACATAATGCTATTTACCACACTGCTGTGATTGATGCAAGTACTTTGTAGACTGTATATGTGCAAGCGTTTCAAAGCACAGTCATAGGGATTCCCACAGTAGAGTTTCATAGGTAAAGTCCTCTTACTAATTAGTGGGAAATTTAACTCACAATATCAACAACAGGACACAGTACCCAGAAAATTGTTGCAGAAAATAACAGCAGCCTGAAAAGTGTTAAATGGCACCAAAATCTACTTATTTTACTGAGTTTCATACGCTTTGTATTCATACAGAATTTACCGTATAGAGTGTGTAGAACTACTTTTATGGTTTAATGGTGGACTTGGTAGTGTTAGGTTATAGGTTGGACTGGATGATCTTGGAGGTCTTTTCCAACCTAAATGATTCCGTGATACTTTTCTCTCCAGAAAACAGGAATTAGGATAAGGAAGGGTGTCTTGTGCTGCAGTTCCTTGCTGAAGAAAATAATAACAGGAATCACTGAAAAGAAGAGAAAATGTTATAAGACTTAGCTGTGTGGGCTCTGTTTGGCAGAGTTTCCTTTTAGGCCCTAATCGCAGGAACGAGGTTTGTTCTAAATTGTTTGCATTTGCTTCTGAATGTCTGGAAATTTGCTCGTTAGGTGTTCAGGTGGAGGAAAAAGCTTTCTCAGGTGCAGAAAGAAGTAATGCTGTGCAGTCAGTGGAAAGGAACATTCAAACAATTATACACCCTACTGCTTCAAGTCATATTAAAACAATCTATAAGCTAATTCAATGCTAACACAATGTCTCATAAATGGTAAACGGGCCGGATGAACATCCTGGCTGAGCGGGCTGGATGAACACCCTTCAAAGTTAAGCAATACAGTATCACTGCATTGTTAAGCAAGGTTTTAACTGCCACTTCTACATTTAAAGCTGGTATATATAATCAGTATTTCTAGCACAGATTTGTTTCCGGAATGTGTCAGACAGTTCAGAAAAGATTATATTCTCCAGCACTTCATATAATTTCCATAGTGGTCCTTTAATTTTTGTAAAATGTACATTTTGGGGTACTTGTGCTTGGTTCTAAACATAGCGCTTAGAAGAAAAACTGACAACTAGCAACTAAGATTGTGAAGTTAGATGATCTGTTACGTATCTGATTTAATTCCAAGATTTTCTAGTACAACCTGGGAAAGATAACCGTAACAATTAAAGTAGAGTTTTAAGCCAATTCTAATATAAGCCTAACCCCCTCTCCAATGCTGCACCACCCCCAGCTCTGACCACAATTTATAGCCAGTCCTGCGGGTGTGGTGTCAGACACAGAAACTTGTGCTCAAACAGTGAATTTATAGTAGAAGTATCTGGGTTATTTTAAAGCTCCCCTGGTCTTATTTAAAATCATGTTCCTGGCTAGTTCTGGGTAACAAATTAATTTCCACTAAAACACAAAACAAAGCAGTACCAGTATCATTAAGTAGGGGAAAATTGTAAGAGACATTGAAAAAACATCATCACTGAGGTGATTTACTGTGTGTCCTCACTACAAACAGGCTGCAGCTCATAATAACATGGAATCCACGCTCTGATCTCTTCCACTACCACTGTCTAGCCAGTGTAGGTAAACAAAGAAAACTAAATAAATGATAGGGGAATATGGACTTTGAGAGTCTCAGTTATCTATCGATGCAGTAAAGACCCATAGGAGAATGGGACCCAGTAGCCCAGGGGCTAAGAAAGCAGTGCAAGGTGTAGGAACTCAACTGAGACTCAGATTTAACGTGTTTACTTTTCTAAGGAAGGTATTCTTCTTGATTTACTCTCTCTTTCCCCTCAAATTGCAAGTGGTCAGTTAGGCGAACATTTGAAGTCTTGTTTTGAGTAAGAATATCTATGTTTGGAGACCAAAGATTGAAAAAGTGAATGCTGAGATCTCAAATCAAAACTCAAACCGAGTTGAAGTCTCTTAATTTGGTAACATTTAGGACCCTAAAATATTATTTTGATTATTTGGCAATGGCTGTGGGATGTTGTACAATTGCCTGTCGTAGAAAAGGCTGCCTCAGAGTTTAGCATGGGGCTAATACAAGATCTATTAAAAGTAACAGCATGTAAATCAAATTTCTGCAGGCCCAACTAATACTTTCTCCTATTTTTCATTTGATGGACTGCTGATTGACTGATTTCCTCATCTCCAAGTGCCTGTTTACAGCTTGAATCTCCCTTTTGTAATGTAACCATGCTACAGTGAGCACAAATTGTTAGGTATCATAGAGACAGAAAGATTGTTTTTATAACTGGCAGATCTTTAAACTGATCTTGGAATGTGAAAATCATGCTGAGCTTTTTTTGGTATGCCTCATGCTTTGTTATCTCTAATACTAGAACAGCCAAGATGTCTCATGAAGCATAGTTAAAAATGTGACTGTAGTTACTATTTCCATATACCTCAAACTAAATGTTCTGCTACTGGAACTCATCTAATTCTTCTGTTAATATACTGGTTAAATACAATGTCTTCTCCCGCCTGTCTTGACTCTTCAAGGTGAATGGGGGAGAGTAAGTATTACCAACTTTCTGACTTTTTTGTTGTTTGTTTCCTTTTTTTTTCTGTGAAGCAAAAATGTTGGTTCTACCAAAAGTTTCCCACTTTAAGAAAAAAAAAAAAAAAAAACAAGAAAATCATGGCAATTANCTAAACTATATAGCCCCTTTAAAAAAAAAAAAAAAAAAAAACAAGAAAAGCATGGCAATTATCTTAAAGAACTGAAGGGCACTATAAAATTTGAGGATGATGCTTATTGCAGCTTGTCTGCAATTATTCAGTTGTCTGCCTAGTCCTTGAGATATCTTTAAATTAATAAAAATTCCAAATACTTTTTTTTTCATAAATTTTCATAGTGTTTCTATTTGATGAAAAAGTAAAGCAAAATAAAGAAAAATGTAGAGATAGAGTTAAACATGAGAATCATGAATGCTGGAAAATCAGGGAATATCAGTAAGGGATCTCCATGCAGATGGAATGAAAGCATCATCTTTCATATCTTGGAGTATCAGTAGCATCAGCTGTAATATTTATTAGCTGGGATATATTGAAGAGAAGTACTTGGAATCATGTTCATGGTACTACTTGCATGAAATTTATAGCCTCATCTTTGTAAAAATGGAATGGTATTACAGATCTGAAAACCTACAGATCTAATAAATGAAATATTTAAAGGTACAGTTGGAAGTATCTTTAAGTATTAGAAGAAACTTCCTGCTTCTGAAGTTTGCTGTCTGCAAGCCAAAGTAAGTTCATTTATCTTTTTTTTTTTTTTCCCAAAAAATTATTTTAGGTCTGAAATGTATCTGGAAAGTCAAGACATGAAAAGACTGCCCAAAAAGACAAGGTGGTACATACCATCTGTCAGGCATCCCCAAATGTTAATTACTTATGAGTAAGATTCAAGATCGAAATGGAAATGGAAATGAAAATGATCTTCAAAGAGTATCTGAGGAGCTATGGCTGTAATTCAGATCTCTGTATGTCTTGATCCTCTTTTTCTAACACTTCTGTCAAAGTATGATACTTCTTTTTACAGACTGTATATTTCAGCATATACTACTCATCTGGTAAAACTTTCAACGGTACTAAAGGGCAATGTCTATTGGGAATGAATATTACAGGAACGCTTATATTTATACATGACTCAGCTTGTAATTACAGGTGTTTAAACAGGCATTTTTTTTCCTTCTTGGTACTATGTGAAAAGAAACAACAGCTAATTTCTTCATATTTCATTTATATTGTTAAAACTACAGAACGGTTGGGATAGAAGAAAAGAAGACACAACTGTTAATCTAATTTTGAACCTATAGATCTGAAGTGTTAGATCCAACGCAGCCCAGTAATTCTGGTTCTCAGTTACATCCAGAACTGAGCAAAATATATTATTTTACCTTTAAGATATAGAAGAATTTTTTGTAATAACTTCTGTTCACTCAAGATTTTGCCCTGAGAGGAACAAAGACTGCACAAAAATATCTAATCTTCAGAGGTTTCTATGCTTTACAACGAAAAATTCCTGCACAGAGAATAATCTCTTGAAAAGAACTTATTTACTTAGCCCTCAGGTAGAAGAGTTTATGCACACACAGAAAATCCAGATAGTGTCTTACACAGTCTTGTATATCTCACACGCAGCCTCTATTCACTACTCTGAGAATGAGTAACAGAGCTTCAAGATAGCTGTATGCAGGCACGTCTCTCGAATGAGTCGAAGCAGAGCATATCTATAAAATGTCTCCCAAAAAGCCTAATAACATTTTATAATAGAAGAATGGAAATCCTAATGCTCCAATTTTCTTCGAAGAACTGTTTCTTTGTATCCTTTGCTCAGAAAAGGCAAACTGGCTGTTCAAAGCCCCTTGTTTTGCTTAGGAATGTTTTTGTTGTTACTGCCCCACAGTGGCTCATTGGAATATGTATGCAGGGCGGTTGTTTTTTTCTGCTTGAGCAGGCATTTGAAGAGGGGGAGGGTTGCCAGGGAATCTTTTATTTTCACTCAGTCTGCCTTGCTAATGATCTACAGTTATAGGCAAATACAGCTATAATCCAAGATCACATTTTCTTTCAAGGCCTTATGAAAGAGTTAATGTATTCCTCTTTTCAATGTATAGATTATATTTTCCACTTGCAAATAGTTCTTTAGATTGGATGTAATAGAAGGATTTAGTAGATAAATGGAGGACTGATTCGGAGAACAGGCATTTCATTGAGTCCTAATAGTGACAGTGAATCCCGCAGGATGTAATGAATGGTAAAAACCTCAATGAGTGTAAATACACATCCGTGTGTGTAAATACTCCTTCACACACTGTTCCTCTGTACATACTTTTCTTTAATATGACTTATTCTGAGAACAAAATCAAAATGTGTCTTACAATCTCAATAAATGTAGTTCTGTATTGTATATTTAAGACATACATATAACAGTCAGGAACTCATTTTTAGGTTAGCGGTCTGATAGTTTTGCTAATATTTTGATTTGGCACAGCTAACACTTTGCACAATAGACCAAATTCTCCTGTGCACTGTGGCTTTGGACTGCTCTGCAAGTGTCATCCATCTTCCAAAGCAACAAGGAGGCTTCAGTCACGCACATTCTCATACCACATCAACTCTCTGCTGTGACAGCAGGAGTAAAGGAGGGGTTAGCTTAGAATATTATGGTGCCAGTTTAACCTCTTGGCCCTCTTAGCAGTGAACATGGTACCTTAATTCCGTATAGAGACGCTGGCCTGCATGCACAGCAGCAGCACTGTCATGGTAGTTTAAGAACAAGTATCACATTAGTTCTTTAATTATTTTCCTACCTCTTCTTGCAGATTTGTGTTTAGATACATTTAGCTCAATAGTCAAATTGATTTCAATTTGAAAATGTGATTACAATAGGAAAAAGTACCCTGGAATTCATGACTGTGTTCAGTCAGTGCAGCAGGGAGACTGTTACAAAATTCTGAGTCACCCTTCATTCTGACCTCGATTTGCAATATATAATTTAGTGAATCTCACATCACATCAGATGCTCATTGGGTTAAAAAGATCAGTGAGCTTACCTGCCAGTACATATGTAGCTTACCTCTTTGTTTTCAGTTCAGCTTGTCAGCATACTAGTGATCTGTGTTCCATCTGCACATGGAGGGAGAAGTGTTTCTTCCTCTTAGTACATAGGCTAGCACTGCACTGTAGTTCCCTTTCAGCTGAAGAATGTTTATGGGGCTGAGCATACTTCTGCTGTCATCCTAATTTTTCTGCATTGTTATTGTACCAGCACAAAGTTCTTGAAATGTGTTGTTTAAAATGCTGGCTGCTCAGCAAATGATCTAGTGCACACAGCATTGTAATAATACAGAAATCTGCATGTTGAATTTCAATTATGCTTTAAAGCTTTTTAAGCAGAGTGCTTACACTTTC
The DNA here is from genome assembly GCA_013399115.1 of Anseranas semipalmata. NCBI lineage: Eukaryota > Metazoa > Chordata > Aves > Anseriformes > Anseranatidae > Anseranas > Anseranas semipalmata. Next base: position 1,076,609 of record VXAA01007452.1, read on the forward strand.
TTTTCAACATGCAATGAAGTGTTAGTTTGGTTTGGGTTTTGTTTTTGTTTTGTTGTTTTGTTTTCTTTCTTTTTCTCGAAACATCAGCATAGCAGGGCACTGGAGAGCTTCCTTCTGCTTAAGTGATTGTTTACTTTAGCTCCTGCGCCCTGTGGAAAGCCTGCCTAGTGAGTGACCACATTATAAAAGAAACTCGCTCTGTTTTCAAATCAGTTAATGCATTATATCTCTCTCATGAAAGAGAGGAAATTAATTCTGTGAAATGCTTTGTACTTTCCAGTGTTTAAATAGCTGGTGCAGTAATGCATTTTGAGGTTGGTACAGACTAGAAGGGTGCCCTATTACAAGATTTGTTTGCAGAAATTTGTCACTGATGCATGCAGACAACATTTGATAGGGATTGACTGCTTAGGTCATGAAATAAGAATCATTATTTACTACTTTGGACTGAGGCTTGCAACTCACTAGCAATTATCGGTTTTATTATGAGAAACATTTGGATGCACCACTCTCTGCCAGGCTAGATTTCATTGTCATTCTCATAGGGCAAAAAGAACATCTTTAATAACTTCAATAAAATATAAAGGGGAAATAGTGCAAGGCTCGATTCAGCCATGATGGCAGGGGAGAGGGAGCAGAAAAGGATTTGGTACTGTAGCAGAGCATTCTCATTGTCACAAAACGTGGTGACTATAAATTCAACACTGTGATGCAGTAAATAAGTTCTCACAGCCTAGAAAACTAAGACAATGCAGAGGTCGCCAAGTAAGGAGATGATAGGCTTCTATGCCATAATGCAGCAGTGTGCAGAAATGCAGGCATAGAGCCTGAAAGCGATATAATCAGGTTAGTGTGGCTGAATATAATTGTATTAGCCCAGTTTGAAAGGCAGAAGTGATCTGCCCAGCTGCAGATTGTTTTGATGAAGCCATACTGCTTCAGGGATCTCTGCACTCTTTTGCACTGGTCTATGGAGTAAGTCCATGATCTGCCAGAGGAAGGTGAAGTAAGTTGGGCCAGGATAATGGCATCATCTTCATTAGCAGCAAAATTACAGGCTCAGAAAGGAAAGCAGAGCTTTTTCAAAGCTGGAAGTTATTAAAGGATAAGCTAGAACAATTGGAGGTTTGAAAAAAAAAAATGTAAAATGAGGAATACTGGAAGCTCATGTCCCTTCTGTAGGAGCCTACCTAATTCTACACGGTTCTTCAACCTCATGGACAGAGGAACAGTGAGAACCAAGGTTCTCATTAACAGCATTTGAAGAGGAGAAAGAAGTGATAAACTCTGAATAACCACTTCAATTGAATTTTAAACGCTAGTGGTTTACAAAACATAGACTCAAAAAGAAGATACAGCACATAAAAATCTTCTTGCAAATAGTTCTAAGAAAACAGAAGTACCATGGGTACTTGGTAACCAAGAAGACAAGCAAGAGATGGAGGAAAAAAGTGAAGTAAGATTTTAACTTGCTCCTTATGCAACATAAATTAAAAATGTGAGTACTATACTATAAAAAAGTCTGTAAGTACATTTTAGGGGCCCTGCTGACAGAACAAACCACTTTAGCCCTATTTTTTTTCAGTTTAGTACAATGTCACTGGAATCCCTTGATGTGAATAACTTTATAATCCACAGAAACCTGCAACAATAATTCTTGGTTTATGCATGCATGCATTCTGCTTGTAGAAAGCAAGAAAACCAAGAGTAAAATTTCAGATTTTTCATAAGTAATGAATCCAACAGTAGTCTTGGAACACTACAATAAACTTTACCTTTTCAAATTTTGGAGGTAATGTATTTAAAATGCTTTGCTTTATGAATCATGTTCTTTTAAAAATTTACTTCAGGGATTACTCAAAAAATTAAATTCAGTAACAAAACTTTGTTAGTTACACACAGATTAAGATCTGTGTTTCCTTAACAACAAAAAATACTAATCCATTGACACAGCCATGATGATGATAAAGGGGAAGGAACTTCAGTGCAATACCCCATGTTCACAAGACAGGACCTCAGAAATTTAAACCTGAATTGTGATAAAGCATCTTCTCACAGCCAAGACAAACTCAATACAGAAATCATAACCCCAGTCACCAGAATTACGATTATCTCATATTTTCAAGTAGAACTTGGCTTCTTCTACAACCATTGGCGTTAAAACAAGTGAGACAGAAAGAACTCCTTTTTGGTAGCAGCCAGAATTTAAGCTAAAGTGACAATAGAAGAACATCCTCTAAACACACATAATGACTTGGACTCCACACAAAAAGAGACTAGTCTACCCCACTAGCAGGTGGGCAAGAACAGAACGTGTCTCCTGTATCCTGTGAGTATGCTCTAACACCAGAGTTGCTTACACCAAAAGGCCAAGAGGGCATCATCCCTCCTTTCTTGTATATACCATCTCACTTCTCAAATTGTATTTCTGGAAAGGTTTCCATGCTGTAAGTGCCAAAACAAGAGAAAACCTCATGCTGACACTAATCCCCAAAGAGGGGCAGAAATTCAAGATACAGCATTACATTCGGTGTTTCTTCACTTAGCATGCTAATTTTTGTTGAGACCATTCTGCAAGTATAACTGCCAGCAAAAGACTGTGTAAGAAGCCTGGGCTTCACTTTATCCTTTACATTTTTTTAATTGTTCCTCTTATCAGAGGTAAAATGAAGTTCAGTAGTACTTTTTGGTGTTCTGTGCTAACAGATGTAACAATGTAAAGCTGCTTGAAATTTGCTCTCTGTTAAGCCAGATGTAGTCTGTTTGTATCAGCTGAACAACAAAAAGCAGCTAGAGCTGGTGAGTCTGATCTGCAGACTGTTTTCTTCTGAGGCATAACTCTGTTTATGCATGTTTGTGTAATATGTACAAACATCTTTAAATGTATTATGATATTACATTTTTATTTTAAAATAATTAAGGTTAAGAAAAATATCTGTAAGCACATGGTATGGTTTCTGTGACTAGCTCCTACACGTTTCACCACTAAGAGAGGCTAAAATGGATGGGAGCACCTGAAGAAGACTATATCTAGCTAATTTGCATTTGTCACTCATACACGGGTATGTGTCAATGGTTGGTGGTTCATGTTTGAGGAAATGACTGGCAAATACCAGTCCGAATTACTGCAGGAAGTGGATAGACAGGAGGATAGCAATTTCTCATGTATTACAGGGATATAAAAGCAAGTTAATGTTAGGGTGCTTTGAGTGGTGGAAAATGCAGTGATACAAATAGGCAAATATTTGTTTTTGTCTTATTCATAGGCAAATACTGAAAACATTTCAGAAAGCTACTAAAATAACTGTAGAGGAAACTTAACACTAGTCTGAAAAACACTCAGCTTTGCTTTCATTTCATATTAGTCATTGTGAGAACTGTCTTCTGAGATACTGAAGGTATTATCATGGTTGACTACGTTGCACTTAAAACCCTCAGGGTAGCACTACACTTACCTGTGCATAACCTGCAATCAAATATGAAAAATAAATATTAAGGCACATTTTGGAATCCCTGAGGCCTTTTTTGAGTGGCTTATGCTGTCAACTTTAGTTTATATCATGTTTTAAATTTGGCAGATACATCAACAGCAATGCATTCTTTATTTTCAGTTCAGATAAAGCATTTTGTTTAACTATGGCTCGAATATGCCCTGAATTACATGGCAGTACAGATTACAGGTTGAGCTTTTTTTCCTTCATAGACTAACGTGAGACATTTTTAGTTCAGGTCTGATACAGATCAGAGCCTCTGCTCTTCATTTACAACACATTGCATGCAAATGAATAGAAGCAGAAGTGGAGAAAGACTACAGTACCTTTGCCTTTTAGTGTGCTGACCCATAACCCAGCAGAAAATCATATTCTTTAAAGAGATCTACAGTCTATGTGTCTGTTTCACGTACTGAAAGAATGCGGAGTTTATTGGGAATTGTAACACACAACGATACATAGTTAAAGTATAGTTAGACAATGCCATAATGTACATGCTCAGGTGGTAATCATAAATCTGGCATTTATTGCTGCCATGCCTGTGTGTTTTTGGATTAGGACATGACTGTCCACAGTGTAGGTAGAAGCCTGGATAGCTCTGACTTGTGTTGAAGGATAACCCACATGAACTTGAGGGACGTTTTGCTGAGGTCAGTTTCTGGTCTTACTCTCCTCTCACGTCCAGTAAGCCTGACACGTAACAGACATTCTTCTTGTCAGAGCTGGATAAGATTTAGGCTTGATCTCATTTAAATTTTATCAGCATAGCTGTTGATCAGCTGTTGTTATTCATACATCTATCCTGATTCTAGAGTTATCTGTTTAACTGCTGTTGTACCGATGCCAGGGTATGCCAGCAGAAACACTTTTATACCTGTGTAATTGGATCTACACTAAAGTGATTGAAATAATGATAAAAGCAAAAGCTGGTCTTGTCTGTGCAAGGAATTTTATGAGCAGAAATATATTGCTATAAGCAGGGGTTCAGGCGCACCAGTGACTACAACAGCAATGCATTAAAGCATACTATCAGCTTATCCATGGCAACTACTACCTGTGTGGTCTAAACCACTGTAAATGCAGGATGGGAGTCTGTTCCAAAGTTTAAGCTAATGTGTTTTACCAGGCCTTTGCCGTGGGCAGAGGGCACTGGCTTGGTCAGTTACTTAAGGTCAGCTGATGAATTATCTTGTTAAGCTTCAATAACTTGTGAGCAAGTCTGAGTTCCCTCTTTATACAGTTAAAGCAATTTAAGTCACTTTGTGGTAATGTTATGAAGAAAGAGCAGCTTTCTCCTAGTTTGCCTTGTCCTGCCTTTACATTTCTTCGAGGCATACAAACAAAGCCATCAAAAACATGACAGTGATTTCTTTTCAGTAGCTGTCTTCTCTGCTAATATAAAGTAAAGAATACTAATATCAAAATTTCCCACTGCCAAAAAGCCAAAAGAAGTGTTCATGATAGTAGAAGTTAAGTAACTTAAATACAGGCACTGTGAATAATTAGAGTAATAATTACAAATCTCAGCTACCTGGAGTTAGGTAGAGATTGCCCTATTGAGTTCTGTATTTGAAGTTATTAACAATGATGATGATAATGAAGATGATGGTAAATATTTATGGATTATTTTCAACTTTTATTCATAACTATGAAATTTGGAACTGAAGAAGTGGCAATTTTTCAAGGTTGTGCCCAAGTTCCATTGCTGGGCTGGAAACAGCCCATCTTACACCTTTTCAGACAACTAAATTATTCTTCCTCTCAAATTATGATCGTTTATAGTATATATATATTATTAGATATATATTATTAGATCCTATTAGATCAAATTTAATCAAATTATGTTCCATTAATATATAGACAATATCATAAATAAACATAATTCAAATGATAAATATTCTGGGCTATTTACTCTTAGAGTTATCAAACTCAGTAGTGTCACACTAAGGATTACCTTGGTTCATGGGCTTATTTTGTAGAAGAAAAATGAAAATATCTTTAGAAATGTTAATGACATCATTGCGATAATAACCTGAAAGATGTAGTCTTAAAAACTCATTCATTCCGAAATCCATTTCATCAAGAATAATTAGAATGTCTTTAATGAGAAGTGCAGAGTCCTGCACCTGGGGAGGAACAACCCCAGCACCAGGACACGCTGGGGACCACCCGGCTGGAAAGCAGCTCTGCAGAAAAGGCCCTGGGGGTCCTGGTGGACACCAAGTTGAACATGAGCCAGCGATGGGTCCTTGCTGCTAAGAAGGCTAATGGTATTCTTGGCTGCATTAGGCAAAGTATCGCCATCAGGTCAAGGGAGGTGATCCTTCCCCTCTGCTCAGCGCTGGCGAGGCCGCACGTGGAGTCCTGTGCCCAGCTCTGGGCCCCCCAGCACAAGAGACACCTGGACATACTGGACAGAGGACGATGGAGGGCTGCCACGCTGGGCCTGGAGCTCCTCTGCTGAGAGGAGAGGCTGAGAGAGCTGGGACTGTTCAGCCTGGAGAAGAGGAGGCTCAGGGGGATCTTAGCAATATCTATAAATACCTGAAGGGAGGATGCGAAAGGACGGAGCCGGCCTCTTTTCCGCGGAGGCTCCCTCTGACCGTCGGGCAGCACCTCTGTGCTGTGCGGCGCCGGAGCCCTGGCAGGGGCTGCCCTGGGCTGTGGGGTCCCCTCCCTGGGGCTTCCGCCGCCGCCTGGACGCGGCGCTGGGCAGCCTGCGCTGGGGCCTGGGGCAGGGCCTGGGGCGCGGGGCCACAGGGCCCGGCCCGCCTCCAACACTCGGCGATGCTGTCATTCTGTGAAATGTTTCCAAAGAACACGACTAGGGATATGAGCAAAAGCTCAGAAACAAGTAATGCAAATTACTAGCAAAATGTTTTTCTCTAGGAATGCGTACTTTAAATGCAGGAAGAGTAATTGGACTTGTATCATATATGGGATTAACATTTAAAACTGTGATCTAATCCACTGAACACAAATACAGGGGTTGAGAGAGAGAGGTTCTAGCACAGGCTTTGCCAGTCACTTGATGTCTAATTGTCCAACAACTTTGAACATCACTGATGATTTATCCTGGGGCTCCGTAGACCTGTTTTTATTTTCTAGTTGGTTTTCAGAGAAAATTTATGAAATTAGGGTGATTAAGTGCTTAGGGTGAAACTAGGTGCTCAAGTTCTGCAAAGTATACTGATACAGCTAAAGTGACAAAACCTAAAAATCTTTGATTGATATCAGTTTAAAAATAGTTCAAGTTCAGCAGTTGAGAGCAATCCTTTTTGCACCAGATCAACTGCTAGAGCTTTTATTACCATGATTATGTCTGTAAAAAAAATCACAGCCATAAATGCCATAGTGGTACAGCTAATTACACATATTTTTAAACTGTATACCTAAGACACTTCAGAAAATGTCACCTGTATATTTTTTGTCTCATGTTCTTTTCAAATAATGGGCATAAGTAGCTATCTTTTGAAAGCAAGCTGTGCTTCAGTATTAAGTACCATAAGTACCAAGTTGTTTGTTTCTTTAAATTGCATTTATTATTAGACTCCGGAAAGGAGTACATGCTAATTTCACTGGATGAATGCTAATTTAAGACCTTCAGGCTATGTTGGTAGCTACCAGTTATGAAAAAGAATAATCGTGTTAAGAAAAACAAACAATGGTTTGTTGTTGATTGTGTTACTGTAAATGAAATGCATTATCTACAAACTGTCACTGTATAGATCAGCATATTATTTCATTGCATTCAAAAATTGCTAGGATTAAGGACAAGAACTTTTTTTTTCTTCTAATTCTTCAGTTTTGAGAAATTCTGTGAAACTACAGGTTGGCTTCAACATGGGAATTGTCTAAGACAGCAAAAATTCAATTTTTTTTCCCAACAAGTATTTTCTTCCTTTGGCAACAACAATGCTATATAAAACTTAAATAAAACTAATTTTCTTCTACTGGACAGAAATCTAACGCAGAAATTTAACACAAAAACAAAGGAAGACTAGGCAAAGCTTAATTAGACAAAGGTGCAGAAGTCTTGCTAAAAATGACAGTCAATATACTTTTAACTGATTTGTACTGATGTTTGATTTTTGTTTTGCTATTTGCTCTAAAATTCCTGTGAGTATATTCTCAGCACTGTGTCGGTGTTTTTAATACTAACTGAGAAATATGTTGATTTAAAGCCTTACATGGGACGTTTATCTTGCTGGTTTGTTGAGGTTGTTTGTTAAGCAAGATCATGATTTGCTATAGGTGCCTTGTGAGGGTAAAACAGTTAATTAATAATCAGTAACTAGGCAGTGAAATTAAATTACAGTGATTAAAATTATCTGGTATTTTTTTCTGATAAATGTTATCCAAAAACCTTTTCTAATTTTTTAGTTGCAAACCTATTGGAGATCCTGAAGGAGTATCATTGCCTATGACTCCCTCTAGTGATTCTGCTATGGGAAATGCAGCCATCTACAGATAACAGCCATATGAAATCACCCCAAATTCTGCACTAGATACATTCTTCACATCTAAAATAAAGTTTTTCATAATGGCAATCGAATTCTCAATAAATTAAATTGTTTTTATAAGCAGTGGGATAAAATATTCTAGAACATACACTGTTTGGGGAAATTGATATTTTGCAGCAAATAGTTTCAGATGCAAAGAGCCTTTCTTCCTACTATGTAATGGAAAACTCTGATAAGCCAATAGAAATACAAGTGTATATGTTAAAAATGGACAGTGCTAGTGCATTCCTAGCTTGATACTGTTAAAGGCACTCAATTTTCAAAACATGCTGAGCATCCTTTGTGGGATAATTGGGAAACTTCAACACAAAAATCAGTCTAATTCACTTACTACATCATTTTGTATATCACTTTTTGCATCAGTTTGTAACACAGTAAAACAGAAGTGTCATAATATGATCAACATACAGCCACTTCATTGGGTGTACCTAGAATTTACATTCTCACTATCATTAAGATTTTAGAGTCTTCTCTCCACTTCAAATACTTGCTAACCATTACCATCAGTTGCTGGTATTTTTACAGTTTGAGTGCTCACTAACCATTACCATCAGTTGCTGGCATTTTACACTATCTCAAAAAGCTTTTACAAGCATGTCTTCAATTTTCACAAGCATTTTAACAATGTGCGAGTTTTATTAACTTCAAATATTATATATTTTTTTTCTATATATAGATAAACTTTGGCACAGAGAAAGCTAACATTTCTCCTTGTCATAAACGTATATCACATTTGTGGTCAGGTTTGGAAATACCACCAGTCAGTTCCTTATAAACAAGGCCTGCATCCCATTTGCAACAAACTCTCAAAAGAGAGCTCAGAACATCTATCAGTAGCAAACGATAGCCTGTTTTTCTCTGTATTCAAGGAGATAGAGAATGCATTTGTTCATTAGTTATAGAAACATTCTAGAAATGAGAGGAAGTTACTACTGAAAAATTATTTGCGATAATGAAATAATGACTTCGGTTATGGCTAGGAGTTTTCTGGTTGCATGTATCTCATGGTTTAATTTGTATGGGTATTTCAGTGAAGTACTAACAACAGATGAAGTTTTGATGAAAAAAAAAGCACAAAAATGCAATTTCAGATTTTGACAGCAATACTTTTTCAGCTGGTAGGTTTAGTGTCTACACCTAACAGCCAAGATTGAAATGATTGACCATAACGTCCTATGAGGTCAAACCAAAAAACAGGTAAGAATGACACATTAGTCTATACTGAATCCTTAGTTTTCTTGTCAATAAACCACTTCATGCTCTTGTTTTGAAAGGCAAGTCTAGTATGTTACATAATCCTGAAAAAAAATTAATAAGAAACGTTTTGTTGTCAATCGAAGGAAAGGAATTCATATCCCAGTGGCATGCATTTCTGCATAACTCTTTCTTCCAAAACAATCCCAAGCATTCTTAAAATGAACAACCTCACTCACAACTATAATACAGCAATCTTTGGAATGGGAATCATTAACCACTTTGTAGCAGAACACAGTGAGATGTATGTATGCCCGTTCTCTGCTGTTATTGTGCCCCTGCATCAGTTTTTTACTCAGTCCTATCTTATAATGACTTATGTTTCGTTAATAAAGTTTTTTATTTGGTCCAGGTTAGTGTTCCATTCTTAGAAACTCTATTTTGCAAAACAGTTCCTCTGTTCCCTAGCACATGAGGGATTAAATGCTTCAAGGTTAGGTTCATTGAGACTATGGACACAAATTCCACTGTTTCCTTCCCAACTCTTATTATAAAAATAGATAGTGATGAACATTTCTGACATTGCTTATGCATGGTCTGGACATGCCTTACCTCTCCAGTGAGAACTTACTCACCTGATACAGAATGTATCTGTTGGAACAGTCAGGCTGCTATAGTTTCTGGTTCCCAAAAGTGCTGTGAACCTTGTTTCTCAGTTTTGCCCAGACTGTAAGATAGCAGTAGTGAGTCCCATCTGTGGAATCAGTGTAGCAGTTCCTATTGCACCGCTCCAAAAAAAGTTGGCCGATTTTGGTTCCTTGGAAGTTTTCAGCGCTCACAGATTCACAGATTCACAGAATTGTAGGGGTTGGAAGGGACCTCCAGAGATCATCGGGTCCAACCCCCCTGCCACAGCAGGTTCCCTAGAGCAGGTTGCACAGGTAGGCGTCCAGACGGGTCTTGAATATCTCCAGAGAAGGAGACTCCACAACCTCCCTGGGCAGCCTGTTCCAGTGCTCCATCACCCTCACTGTGAAGAAGTTCTTTCGCATACTGGTGCAGAACTTCCTATGCTCCATTTTGTGGCCATTGCCCCTTCGCTGTCGCAGTCTGTTGGGTTGTGGGTAGAAGGAAGTTGTCCTGCAGAAACTCAACTATAAACCTGCAGTAGTGTGAAGTTTGCAGAAATACTACAGTGTTGTAGACTTGTTCTAGGAATCATTTTATTTCCTTTTATTTATTTACTATATTGAAGAGAAGAAACCAGCTTACTCATAATGCTTGGTATTCCATACATGCTAATTTCAGTCAGCAAAATAAAAATCAATCAATAATAAATAACACATAATTACAATGGAACAACCCAGTGCACTCTGGGCTTAATACAGATTCCAGTTTGATTTAGATGAGGTCCTCAGTCTCCTGATTTTATGTACTTCAAGGAAAATTTAGAAGTCTAATTTTCGGAAAGGACCTCTCTTCAGTATTATATGGCCACCGATAGCATTAGTATTAAAGTGATGCCTAACAAAATCCTCTTACTAGAGAGAAAAGCTGTTCCCTTTTGTGAAATACAATGTACTTAATAGCTTAAGAAATCCAGGTCTGATAAAGATTTAAAAGCACTTTATTTTAACAGGCTTTAGCTCCCTCAGCAAGACAATACAAATAAATCCAGCACACTAGGCGCGTTAAGACACATGTGAATGTGTCACAATCAGTGTCATATTTGAGTGTGAAAAGTTTGAACTATATCAAGCATTATGTTTATAAAATTTTGATTCAAACATAATTTGCACAACATTTAAAATATATCTATTAGTGAAGTATTACTTTTCAAATTTAGTAAGGATCAGACCGGCACAGAAATTAAGTGACGTGAGAAGCGTCAGGTTGAAGAGAATACCTTGGAGGAAAAGATGGGTCTTCCAAGATGCAGAGTAGTATCTGATTCACCAAACTCTTGTTCTCCAGCTACAGGTGAAGCAGAAAGGCATTATAACCTCTAGGAGGAGCGCAGGAAGGCACTGCACTAATCCCATTGCTTGTCAGATGGAAATGGCCAGGTTTCTGTTTGAAACACTCCTGACAACTCTTTCCTTATGATCTTAGAAAACTCGCCTGTTATGATAGTGGGGCTTTTCTTCAAAGCCTTTGTTACTAGCTAAGGATAATTAATTAATGTTCGCTAATTGATGTGATATATAGCTGAATCAAGAATACTTTCTAAAAAGCGCAACAGAAATCTTCAGTTTACGTGAGCATTTGTCTCAGTAGCATCCTAAAACTGTGTCTCTTGCTGGGTAGTTTTGGTGTCATAGCACTGTTTCTCTGTCCATAAGCCACAGGAATAGTTACCCGGATAGGTGTCTGTCTGCTTCTTCATCATCCTGCACAGCCACAGCGAGACAAAGCCATTACCTTACATGTCTACTCCCATCGCTGCTCTCCAGAATAAACAGCTCATTTCTGTACTCATGGTCATAAATTCAAAATCTCAATCATGACTCCAGATGATTATTCTTTAATTACACACACAACTCAGCTGAAAGGAGAATAAAGAAAAAATATTTATTTAAGACCAACCAATATTTGAAGCCCTATAATGAATATTAAATATTATTTAATTATGTTTATATGTTAAAATGGTTAAACAAGCCAGTAAAATAAGGAAAAAAGAAAAGCACCCACGGTGTGACTTTTCATAATCCTAAGTAAAATATCCTGAAGTTATTTGGAAGTAAAGTAAGGGTTGTTTTTCTTTTTTTTTCTTTTTTCTCTTTTATAGGAAATCACTTGTAAATGCATTAACTCTTACGGGAATTTATATTTATTACAGCAGGTAACAGAATAGCCTTTTAGTATCTTTTGTTTTGAATATTTGAATAGATACGCAATCCTGTTAGTGTGCATCATTCTGAAATTTATAGCTTTCCAGTACAAGCTAATTTAAAATAATGAAAAAAATATTGTTTATTCTAGCATTTTACATGTCTAGACTGCTTCTTAAACACAAGCTGTGCTGTAAAGTACAGCAAAAGACACAATATATTTCAGTTTTCCTAGTCTGTTTCTATTTTGCAAGACATAAATCCCCAAACACCCTTAAAGATGCAGAGAACAGCACAGAGTAACACTTGTTAAGTTTATAAAGTTAATTTAAATGAACAGTTTCAACAGTTTTATATTACTATAATAATTTCTTGTTATCAAGGACAGATGACAAATATTTATTATCAAAAGGTATTTGGGAATTCCTAAGCTTCAAATAAGTATATGGAGAATAACTTGGGATTGAGGCAAAATCCTATTAAAAGATGTGGTAAAATGTAGTTACAATTTGTTTTCTGAGTTCTTCTGTTCCTCTGACAAGAAAAAGAGAAACAAAGCAGAACTGTGCAAGGCCTTCAGCAGAAAAAGACCTCCAACCTTATCCGTCACTACTGTAAAAGTAGCTCCTTTTTGTTCCCTACACCAGTCTCCACATCCACCCCCTTCCCAGTAGTCAAGAGGAGGCTTGTGTCTCTCATTTTCTTGCATAGAGACATAAAAGTGAATTACAATCTTTCTCGGAGACTGTCATCTGCAGTGGCCTCTCCATGACTTATCTGAGTGACCGAAGTAAGGCTTTTCAAGCAATATATTTTGTATGACCTTTGCAAAAATGCTGAGAATTCGTCCTGTAGCCAGTGCATTTTTTTTAAGAGGTTATTCCATAACAACTCTAAAGCCAGTAGTTGTATAAAATCTATGAGACTTTTCTCATTTTTTTTTGTGCAGTTCACAAAAAGTCGGTGTCCGGGGGAAGAAGCCATAGGAATAGCGCTCGGGGCGCGGCGGGGAGAGCTCCTGTTCTGCAAGGCAGCCGCCCGCAAGCCAGCCAGCGCCGAGGTAGTGGGGACCTGGTACTTCACAAATTGCTCTAAATCGGCCGCAGCGCACACAGCGTCCTGCCCAACAACAGAAGAGACGGATCAGCTGAAGTTACTGTATGGAAACCATATTTCTGAGAGGTTTTCTCTGAAGTGCAAGTCTTAGAAAGGAAGCAAGCTTGACCTTCACAGTATGCAAAACTTTGGCTCTGGTCCTAGCTCTTTTCACATGTGAATAGTTCCTGCGGGGCCTCTTCGTGTGCTTAGAGTAACAAACAATTTCAGGATTTAGACCTTGATCTGAATCAAGGGTAGCAGCAATGCCTTCAGATACGAAAAAATATTGTTTGTTCTTAGTAAAGTGATGTATTTGCTACATGCATGTAGTTAATCCTATCCTGACTCTTCATTTTTATGATATTCCCGTTTTGGTTTGTGAAGGGTTTTTACCCTTTTCGGGGGCACCAGTTTGCCTCCCGGATCGGTTAAATAAGCCATCTACTTCTTGAACTTTTTTTTTTTTTTTTGAAGTGAAATAACAATATTCACTTAATTTGACTTTTGGCTGTGTATTTCCAGCACAGTTCAAACAGAACTGCTGGATCCATGGCAGCTCAGCCTTAGCCACCACTCTGAAGAGCAGGACAGGTCACCCACCCCAGCGCGCTGCTAGCTTTCCTCTCCGGGACGGCCAGTGCCACCGATGGCTCGTGCTCAGGACAAGCCATCACGTAGGTCATTGCGTCTCCCAGTAACATTCAAACTTCCTTCAGAAAAACATTTTTTTTCAAGTAATAATCTTTATTTTAATGTAATCCGAGGCAAGGGGGACAAGTGTCCACTTGCCTCTTTTTTCGGTGCAAAACTTGTCTGTTAGAATATGCCTTTCATGGACCTGGCTGTTGTAGAAATCCATTGTAATGACAGATAAGTGAAACAGGTATGAAAAGGGTTAACAACCAGTCATAATCTGTGTGCCATCAACACGATGTAAACCAAACACGCGTAGCTGCACGCTGCTATTGTGTTTTGTCCTTTTTTGCTGTTTATGTATGCTTTATTTCATGTTTTATTTTAAAAAATCAGAAATGTTGGTAAATAAGTGTATCAGAGTTGTAAGCGTTATCCTCAGCTTTGTGCTGCACTGCAGCTGGGACACTAACTCTCTTCATGGTAACGTTCTGTTTGTGCACGATGAGGCACCTCTGCTGCGTGTGTATATATGGACCAAAAAAATGAGGTGACAACTTATTTCACTAAATTCATAGGATTTAACACCCAATATAGTAAAATACAATGGGCGTTTGGTCAAACTCGGGCGACTGAAATACAACATGGAAATGTAACCTAAAAGAAATTGAATTATATCTGTTCTGTAGTATTTTAGCATGGTTAATGGCCATGCGATTGTTCATTCGTGTCCATATTCAAAGAATCTCACTGAATAGCTGAGTTAACAGGTAAAAATGGATGCAGTTCACTGAATGACTGGGGATTTTTACAAGCTGCTTTTAGAACTCTCTCATCCTCTCTCATATACCCTTTTTTAAGAGAAATTGTGGTATTTAAACTATATTTAGCTATAAAAGTGAGACACTACCTACATCCTTCTATAGCGAAGTGGGTAAATCAAGGCTTTCACATACATTTTCAAACTATTTTTAAAGAAGGACACATGCAAAATGTTATGCTCTTAGGGTAAGTGCAAGTTCTTTTCTTGTTCGTCAGGAAAGCGTCTAAAACTGCCTCCTCACCCAAGAGCAAAGTACAGAGAAAATGCTAAATTATTTACCAATAATTATTGTGTTCACTAAGAAGTGCCTACTGCAGGCATCTGGCAAAATACTGCAAATAATTCAAGATACTCAAATTATTAAAATCAACACCGCAGACTAACTCTTTATTAACACGCGTTTTCACACAGGCACTCAGACACTCACCGCCACAACCGCACTTCGCGGTCCCTGCTCCTGCCCACGAAACCAGCCCGGCCGGGGCC
>VXAA01007452.1:1098487-1117212 GCA_013399115.1 Anseranas semipalmata
AAAAAAAAAAGTCACCTGCCTACCTTTAGTCTGTAACAGATTTCATTAGAAGGTCACATTTTTTGATATTCCTCCTGAGAAAGGAAGTTTCCTGACTTTGAGGAGGAAATGAGTTTTATTTCTGCTAGTGGAAGTCATAGTTTAAACTCTTGTTTAGTCAATTGTGCAGGATTTGTGATTGCTTCTGTAATTACATAAATACATTTCTTCCTGTCTCTTGGCAAACAAGTATGAAACTGTGTGTCCTGACGGGCTCACAGCTCACTTTGATCATTGGTTTCACTTAGGTATGTGGTAAGGTTTTTGTTTGTTTGTTTTTGTTTTTCCCTGAACAGAAGTATTGTGTCTAGGGACAGGCTGGATTCAGAAATTGGAAAGAGATTTTAATTACACATTTATAATGTTTATGACGAAAGTATTAGACTTGTCAATGTTAAATAGGGGAAGAGTGTGTCATGGCATTCCCTAAATCTTACTAGAGAAAGTGCAGAGAAACTCTAGTGTTCTGAAACTTCACCGCTAAACAGCGATAAAATAGGAACTGTAATGTGCACATATAGTGCTGGACTCAAATAATTTTGAACCTGAACTGTAGCTTGCTGTAGCAGCTTGTTCAAATTATAGCTGCTGCAAGTAAGTTATAACTATATGCAAGATATAAGCCATGAAACTAAAGCTACCATTAAAGGGAGTAACGGCTTTATTTTGTCAGTCATTTAACTGACCCTTAGAAAATGTACATGGCAATGTGCCTTGTGTTCTAGATCTTAATTTACAACAACAAAGTAATAATTCTGGGGATGAAAAGTGGGAATGAAATGCATGAAATTACTTTTCTGTCCATCTTTCTGCCTTGTCTGCATCTGAGACTTTACCAGAATGAACAGACTCCTACTAAGGGTTTCAAAATAGTTTCCCGTTACCTGAATTCTACTACAGGAGGTTAGTTAAGTGCTTGTATACATGCATCTGTAATTATCAGATAATTCTTTTTAAAATTAACATTCAGGAGATCTGTAATTTCATGACTTTTTAAAGAAAACCGGATAAAAAGTAAACCAAGCATTTTGTGTTGTCCTAGATAGTTGTTGATAGTTTCAGAAGCCAATTGAGAATTCCTCTGGCCAAATAGAAGCTGAAGTAGCAGGTATTACTACTTTATCTTCTATGACGCTATTGTAAACTTGAGGAAAAATCACATGTGCAGTTGTTTATATTTGTTAAATCTTAGGGATGAAAGTTACAGAGGAGTCCTTAGGTACTGGAAAATAAGTGTATTTAAATTGTATATAATCTGGAATACTGACAACTTCAAAATGGAACTATCCTAACATTCTTGATATTCACATATTCTTACCTAATCCTCTCATTTTTCATATATAAGCCCCTTAAAAAGACAATACATCTAGGAGAACCATGCTAAACCATGCTTTCTTACAAAACTTGTCTTTAAAATACCTCTAAAAAGGCTACAGTTACGGTAAGCTATCAGTTACATTTTTTTGACAGTGTTCAGTTATTAGTTTATATCTTTAAGAGTTTAGCTTTATCTGCATATTCAAAGGAAACTATTTTAAAGAACTGCTCTGAAGGCACTCTAAAGCATAATAGAAAGTATGTTTGAGATGAGTTCATAGAAAATTAACTCAACACATTTCAACTAACAAAGGAGAGGGAAAATAAATAACCTACGAAAGACGTTTGGCACAACAGGGAAGAAAAGATGACCGCTTCAAGAAAGTGAATGTGAATCAGAAAGCAAAGGCATGAGTAGTCTGTGTCAAAGAAATGTGTTACTAGTGTGTAGTCAGAAACTGTTGTTTTTTTAACTGGGGAATAAGGTTACGATGTGTCAAGCATCCATAGTCTATGGTGAGAAACAAGCCAGTGCAATCTTCCATCTGTAGTTCTGTGTCAGTATTGAGACATACGAGCATCACTGAACCATCTGAAGCTTGTGTGCTCAAGGAAGAGATGTTCTTGGGGACTAAATATCAATGACTCTCAAGAGTTTGGGTGTTGCTTGTTTGTTTTTGAATGTTTTAATGAAAGCGTTTAAAAATTCTTGCTTTCTTCTACTGCCCCTGAAAACAAAGAAAGTTGTATTTACATGCTGTCCACCCTTTTTCACTTCTTTAATGTGGCTGACTTGTTTATTAGAGCATAATACAGAGTGGAAGGATATTTTCTTATAGAAATAGAAGTGTCATTTTAAGGTGTAAGCGAAAGCTTGTAAATAACCTCAAACTCCTTTTTGAAACAAGTATAAAATAATAAAGAATTCATACTCTTCTTTAATGGTAAAGAAACTTAGTTTCTTTAGGTTCTTTGAGTACAATGTGTACTCAATTAACTTTGTTAATGGAAGATGAAAATCAGTAAATTAATCAGTTTTATCATGCAAGTGAGGCACGACTAATTTTCAAAAGGACTTCAACAGTTTGGATATACAAGCCCTATTTTCAAAGTGAGTTTGACTCTGAAAGAGCCTAAAGCTTGTTTGCTTCCAAGAAATCTTTTTAATTTTTTTTAAAGTGTCATTTTTGTTAAAGACTAGTTATAGTAACAGCTTGTACCTCATTCATGGTTCCTTACATTTCTTTAATATTAAGGACATTAAAACTAGTCACCATCTATTTAAAATACGGTGCAACTCAAGTGTGATTATTCTACCAAAAACCTAAAAGCAAACTATGCACCTAAATTCAAACCTTGCAGTCTTCACCAAAGTTGCACAAAATAAACTTTTAAAATGGATGATTATGTCCTTTTTACTGATTCTGTTCTATTCAAGTAGATGTTAAATACTGCAAAAGAGAAGAGGAGAAGGAGGAGCAGAAGAATTAGAAAAGCCATGGTAGAAATGAAGCTATTTTAGTAAGACTGTATGGTATGATTTGTCTGTCAGTATGGGCCTATTACCTCTTATTTCACATTCTGTATTTTGTAGCTCACCAAATAGATACGTTTAAGCATCAACCAGCCTGTAAAGTTGCGTGAAAGTTGAACGCAGCCTTCAGAATCAAGTTCATAGAGTACCTGAGGTGATTCTGCCTAAACACAGACAGTTTTAAACACTTTTGTACTTTCTGTCTGCTGCTTCCATGCACTGGGTGATTTATCTCACAGTTTGGGACATGGAAATGCGTTTGTATGGGTTTGGACCGTTGTTTGAAATGCTGCTGGATTCAGATTAGTTTCTTTGTATGTATCGCTTCTCTTAACATCAGTGTGAGTGATGGAAAGAGGTGTGATAGCAGAAGATTCACCCTGACTCACTGTTACTAAGTTGAACATCCAGCACTGGAAGAAGTCCCGGTTATATTTTAAGATGATCACACTACACATGTATTCCAGTCAGAAAGAGAGACAATTTTTACTTTCTGTTTGTCTAAACTTTAAAATCCAGTTAGACAAAATGAGACAATAAATGGAAGTTAAAACATAGGAGGAGGGGTTGATTTAGTAAAAAGAGAAAGAACTGACTGAAATTTGTATAAATTTATGATAGCTGAAATTGTATACTTTTATTTATTATAGAAAGGTGGACTAAACCTGAAATCATTTTTACTATCCCTTAAGTTGGAGGAAAAGGTAAATGTGCTTGTAAATATGTTGCAATAGCATAGTGTTTTTGTGATTGTATTGTATTATGCAGCTCAAATTCAGTAAGAAGTTTATAACAGAATGAATTGAATTTGGTTCCAATTTTGTGTTTGAGTAGTGTTCTTCTGAATCACAATGTAGGGTATTTTAAAATTACCAAAAACCCTTTATTAACATATTACTGCTATGTGGAACTGCTTATCTTCATGTAAGGTATTACATAATTTGTTCA
This sequence comes from Anseranas semipalmata, assembly GCA_013399115.1. NCBI lineage: Eukaryota > Metazoa > Chordata > Aves > Anseriformes > Anseranatidae > Anseranas > Anseranas semipalmata. The sequence continues at coordinate 1,102,326 of VXAA01007452.1, forward strand.
GTAACTGCTTGCTATAGGTATTTTTTATCTTGCTAACTTAAAGCAGGTTTCAGGTTTTGGTTATTGTTTAACATCAGTGGGAAAATATAAACAAATAGAATACTTTCCTGTTAAGTTTGATGAAAGCTTAATCTGGCTTCAAGTAAGTGCCATTTTTTGTTATGAGTCCCCTTAATGTGTAATGTTTGTATTTTCATTGCACTATACTTAACAAAAATGAATATTTAAAAAATCATGGCTGAATCAAAAATAGTGCAACATCACTCTGCAAAAAACATTTACAGTCTCAATTCCTTATCTGTAATTCTTTTTGGCAGGTACAGCACTTTTAGGTTTTATTGTATTATAAACACTAAAAAAGTTTTAAAGAAATCATTGAAAAAAAGTTTAAAGTGATTTAGATTAAGCTGGCAGGTGGTGTAGCACAGCCATTGTGAGATTAACTAAATTCTAAAAATACAGTCACTTCAGAGAATCAGATCTGTGTCTTGATTTAGTCATTGCTGTAGCAAAGTCATCACTGCTGACCAAACTGCAAGGTAGTGTTTGAGGGATGTATCAAACGATCAACAGAAACTACTTTCTGAACAATTTAGGACACATTGGTGATTACAGTGATAATTGGATCAGAACATCTCTTTAATTGCTGTCCATGTGATCATATGTGTATATATAAGGAATATGTATCACCACAACATTACAAATATGTCTGACTGGGAGACAAAGTGTAGGGAACATCTAATGAACAGTGAAGTTGAAACTTCAGAATACTCTTGCAAACAGCTTCAGTAAGTTACTGTGGTAGTAAAATACCCGCTGATGAGCCTAACACTAGTTAGATATGCTTAGATAATTCCCTCAGCGATCAGACCAAGAAATATCATTTTTAATAGAATATTTTGTGATCCATAAGAAGAGCTAAAGGATGGTATCATCTTGTGGAACACAGTGGAGTCATTTTCTCCTCCTTTCCTTTTCTTTTAATAAACAGAGCTTTGGCTGATGTAGTTCTTACAACCTCAGCTGTAAGTGTTCTGGGGGGAGAATCATGTCAAGTCCTTTCTGTTCTGGCAACAGCTAGTTTCTTTCTCAGATATTGGAGATGTTACTCAGTTTTATGATGGACCCTATAAATGGGAGCCCTAGTTGTAGTGAATATTTGTCAATATGAAGAGTTGCCTTATGACCTTGAAATCGGTGTGATTTTAGGCTGGGTTATGCATGCTCATTTGCACTAGATCAGTTTTCTTTTCCATTTTCCTGAACCTAAACCAGTGTATTCAACTGAGTTTCTTAGCAATAAAATTCATCCCTGGTTAGGTGCGAATTATTTGAAGATTAAAGATAAGATAATGTTGGTAGTAAACCAAAAGAAATATTTGAAGTGGTTTCTCCTTTAGTTTTGCATACTAAAAAAGTGTTCATTTAATATTCAGAAGAATCCTTGGAAAATTTTCAGAACTTGACCTAAGGCTCTACGCAACCTGGTATAATTTAGAAACTTTGAGCAGGTTTGGCTAGGCTGTATCTCCAGACACGTTTTCCAACCTGAGCTTTTCTGTGATTCTATGAAAAACCCACTGGCTCCTCCATATAAGTCATACCTTTTCACTTTGTCTCGATTGGATTTTTTTTTTTTTTTCCTCAAATTCAGGAGCTTGCTATATCCTTGTGGCTCTGGTTGTTCAAGGAGTAGGGAAGAAGTGAGGAACAGGACAGGAAGAGGAACCTACTAGTGAACAGGAGAGAGCTATTTCTGATCTTGGACTTGGATCTTAACATTGTTTGCTATTCCTGTCTCAGTGTGTGCTATCTGATGTAATTTTTGGAGGCCTCCTTCAACTGAGGTTATAAAGACAGGCTTACACTTCAACAAGTCATCTGTTCACAGCCTTTCTACAGTGCTGTTCTAAATACAGTTTAAAGTACTGCTTTTGATCTGTGAAACACCTTTTAGTTTTATTTTGATTTCTGAGGAAGACTTGCTGTATGATTTTGCTCTTCTGTAAAAAAACGGGGGAAAAGCAGAAGCTCAGCTTTATAAACATTTGAGCTGAAGGCAAGAAAACTTGAGATTGATTCTTTTCCCTTGGTCCTGCAAGACCTAAGTTAGTTGACATTCAGAGCTGTAAGACAAACCTGTTAATCCGTATTTTCCTGAGGGTTTTCTGGAGTGGACATATTAGATGGAGTGTAATTTTGTTTGTATTTGTGAAGAGTATTCTGCTGATGCTTCATGTTGATGATTTAGTGCTCTGTACTTACAAGAGTGTTTGGAGGTTGAAATGTTCACTACAGAAATGCAAGAAATGAAGTTTCTAGAGAGGGACTTAACATACAGTATGGACTATATGGATAAGAGATAGTAAAATAAGGTTGAGAATAGATGACATTTTTATGCACATAAATTTAAGTACTTTCCCTAGATGTAAGAGAATACCACTGTAAATGAAGCTAGAATTCTTCAAAATTCTTATAAAAACTAGATTTTTTTAAACTGGTCAAAGGACTGCCATCTTCTGTTGGAAAAGCATCCTAGAAGTTACCTGTTTGGTTTGGTTTTCTGATTCTGCTCAAATATCATTACTTCACTGCATTGAAGCTCCTAAGTAGCACTCAGTGACAATAATGGAATGAATGATCTGGGTTCACTGAGGTAAGAAAAGAGACTGGAACAGGTTGTCCAGGGAGCGTGTGCAGTCCGTGTTCTTGGAGGTTTTCAGGACCAGAGTGGATAAAAACCTGAGCAACCTGCTCAGACTTTACGTGCTTTGAGCAGGAGGTCCCTTCCAACCTGAATCATCCTATGATTCTATGTCTTGTTATCTCATAACATAATTATGCATATCCTAGAATCTGCAAAGAGCCTTCCATTTTTTTCCCCCAAAGAGTAAGAGAACATTGTAGGCTGGTACTTGCATGTCTTTTAAGACAGATCTGCAGACAGATATGCTAAATGGCTGTTTAGGATTACAGTATTTGGGGACTGAAAAGGACATTTGTGAGCAGTTACCTAACACCTCAAAAATGGAATAGGTATCACTGAGGGAAGAGAAGGCATTTTGTTAGCTTGCCTTTGTTAAATTTGCTGTCCTTTTTTGTCTTCTTTTACTCCAGGGTGTAGTTCTACTGTAAGAGTACCAATACTTCGATATGTGACTATGTAAAGGCAGTTACCTTTTGAAGGCTCTTTACTCTTACAAAACCTCTGATTTATTCTTTGTTTCATCATGGAATTATTTGTCAAAGCAGGCAGTCAAATCAAAATTGTGCACTGAAAACTAGTGATGAAGGTAGCTGAGTCTGAACTAGCTTTTTGTTGTTGTTGTTATTAAAACTAGATTAGACTTTCTTTCCTTTGGGTACTTTCACTTACTTTCTGTGCTGTCTGTATCACATGACATCATTGCTATGTTTTTTTAAATGTCTAAAAGGGACATAATACTGCACATGCTAAATCTAACTGAAATTTAGGTTAAAAATGACTCCTATGGGTTTTTGTTTATTTGGGCCAATTTTAACTGAAAGCTCAGCAGAATACTGAATGCACTCATTTAATATTTTCTATCCATGATTCTTGCTGTCCCATTTAATTATCTATTTGGTTTCTGCTGTCTGAACAAAATTCCTTTCTTTTCTTTTAAAATACTTAGGTGTTACTAAAATATTTCAATAAATCTCTGCTGTCTGCAGTTTATTTGTAGCTGCTTGGTCATTAAACACAGTTGTTACACAATGATGGACTGTTTCCTGTTACACTGAAGAAAGCTTCTTATCCTAATTATTTATCTTAATGAATGAGTGTAAAAGACTGCATTGCATTTATACCACAGACTGTCTCAGACTGATATTTTGAGACCCCCAGGATTTTAAATAGGCAATAACAGCAGATAGTATACGGGGAAATCTTCGGAAGGCCAATAGGTTAAATCAAAGTTTCCTTGAGTTCCAGGAAGTTTCCTGTGTAGGGACTGTTCTTCCATCAATAGGAAATTTGATAATAAAGCGCTATGTACAGTATGTTGTAGAACTTCCTAAATATGGCAGAATGTTCCACAGAAAAAGTATATTCCATTAAAGAAAAAAAAGGATCTGCAACATTCACTATCTGCTTGTTAGCATGTATTTTAGACATGGGGCTTAGGCTTGCTTCAAGATGATCAACCCTGATGGTGCTGAATATAAAAATGTCAATATAATTATTCATCTCCAGCAGAAAATCATTTCTGCTGTTTTTTTCACTGTGTGGAGGAGGGGATGAACTGGTTTTCTATTACTCTTTTATCATTTAGGTTTTCTATTTTTGCCATCAACTGGGAACACTTCCCAGTTACTTTCCTTCCATCTTCTGTTCAGGGATGGGCTATCTTATAAGACAAATCTTAATAAAAGAGATGCCCTGATAAGCCAGTGTGAACTAGTGGTAATTCAGCAAAAGCTATTCCTTGACTGATGATCAGGAACGTGGTCAGCTTTGGATATAAAGTGAGCTACTTAACACTATTCTAATGCTAATCCAGACTGTCTCTATACAGATATTACAAGTATTCAGTCATAGAAACTTCGTATTAAATGTTCTGAATGAGGCATGTGTATATGAACAGATTCTGTTTGTTGTTGCATTGGTGCAACTACAAGAAAATAGTGTTATGCAAATGTAAGTTAGTATCCACAGACTCAGAACCCTGGCAGCTGTTCTGATCCTTCCCTTATTTGAATCAGCACAAAAATTTTGAAAAGATACTTCATTGCAATCACAACTAGGCAAGACAGTGTACTTTAGATGTATAGTTACCATCATAGATAATATATTTATGAGCTGTATAACCGTGGGGAAATCACAGAATTTCAATTTCTCTTGGAATATGTTCATTATTAGAAGATATTACCAGAGTATTGTTTGTTGTAAGAGAAGAAAATCCTGTTCAAGTTTTTAATGAATCTCTTGAGAGAATCATCAGATTTACAGGTTAAAAAAGCTGTAAACATTCTACTGGGAGTAGTCATTAAAGAGAAGATGAATGTGAGCTATCTGTACTTTTCTTATGAAACAGAAATCTTGAAGATGATTTACAAAGAAAAAATCTGTTTATCTTTAAACTGTCTGTAATGCTGTGTTATGTAATGAAATACAAAGTAAGGTTAAAAGTAAGTCTTGTTAGCAAGATGAGATGCAATTTCACTATTTTGTTTGGAGAATTTTATACGTAAGATAGCACGGATCTGAATTTTTATGGAAGAAGCCTGAGAATATTTCCTTGATTTCAAAGTTAGAAAAAGCATTAGAGTGGAAAAAAAAAAAATCCTTCCTGCATAATCATCTTGGAGGGCCTTATGTTGCAAATTTGATTTTCTAAGTTAAATAAAAATGAATTAATAAAAGATCTGTAGATTAAATAAATGAATTCCATGAAAACAGCTCAATCCTCTGGTGAGTTACTTTTTTGGTAAATCAAAAAGTGACAGCACAGGACTGCTAAAAGGCTTGCCTTTCCACAAAGCACTTCATACCTTTGATTATTCACTCAGGCTTGACTGGACCAGAAGCATACTAGCAAAAACTCATGATTTGTGATGAAATAGTTTGTTTAATCCTTGCTTTTTCTTCTGAAATATTAGAGATGAAGTGAAGGGAACAGTTTGGAATATATTGCTAACAGAAAAATTGCAAATAAATATTTCTAAATTAATTCATCAAAAATTGCTGCTTCAAACTTTTAAATTGGTCGTCTAAGATACATGTGAACATTTCATTGTAGTTAGTGTCTCCTGCTTCTTCAGAAAGCTCTAGAACTGCCATGAAGAAGCCAGTTTGTTTTTCGTTCAGTTGAATTTTGGCATTAGTTTTGTTTTGTTAGTGTAACTCTTCAGTGAAGCACAAATGTACTGAAAACCTGGATAACAACAAAACGTGAACTGTGTCCTAACTGCATCTGTTGAACATAACAACAGTAGTTTTGCATTCATTCAGCTTTTGAAGAGGTCACATCCTTTGCAAATAATATGCATAACAAACTGCTGTATTCGCAGTGCCTCATCATTATGAATAGTATGTATTTCAGCTGACACTGCCATTCACAACGTGATTTTACCAGTTCCATACATGACTCTGAGTCTGGGCTTTCTGTCATACTGGAAATATTCAGCAGTCCAAAATAAAATCACTGTGATAAGAAGAGGATTGATGTTTCTGCTGAATTTTCTTAATATTTTGTAAAGATTGCCTGCCACCAAGTTCTTTTATTTTTTTTTTAAGATGTGTATGTGCATTTTTCTTTTTGTATTAAAAGCACATATGTGTTTATTACATACATGCATGGATATGCTGTTGTCATAAAAGTCATTACTTATATCCTTGGTGTGAGCTAAACATTGGGTATGCAGGTTTTGAGCAAACTTCTTCATGAAGCATTCCCAGCAAAATTCATCTCTGAAATACCCATGTGCAGAATCTTCGAGAAGATTTTTGGAATTTTTAAGTGTATGATGTTGAATGTAAATCAGGACGAGAATAAGGACATCAAGTCTGTTCTAGCTTAAGACTGAAATATCACAAAATGTAAAGGAATGTACTCATTCATGTAGAATCAATTTTGTGATGTAGACTGTTAGTAAAAGATGATTAATGTGTTTTCTACTGGCATTGTCTTTGGGTATGTCTTAAACATCAGTGTCACAGCTTGTTAGATTTAATGTTCTTTACGTTTCTTTTTTACATGAATTTACATTTAGACTGTCATTTCTCTAGAGGGCTGGAAAGCATTTTGCCAGTTTTCCTGTATCCACTAGCCACTACCTGTTTGTCTCCCACTGACTCCTCCTTTTCTGCAGGTATGGGCCCTAAAGACAACGTTTCTTGTTACAAAAGCAGTAGGTAGCAAAAAAATTATTTGAAACCCTGTGACTATTTCCTTCACAAAGGCTTGCAAGTTTTTTAGGAAAAACGCCAGCTAGTGCACAGACAGTTTGGCTCTCAGAGCCTAGTGTTAAGGTTAACAAGTTGTAAATAGCTGCATGTTGCCATTATCTCAAAACCCTGCTGCTTTCAGGACACGATGAGGAGTCTAATAAGAATGTTGTTCATTGCTTTTTTTTTTTTTTTTTCCCCCATGCTTCTCTTGCCCAGCACTTACTGAAGAATAAGTTTTAAAAATTGGATGGCTTGTGATGGGGTCTCGATGAAATTCTTTCATCTTACCGACCAGCATGATACTGATAGAACTCTAACAAATAGTTCATTGAGATGGGGGGGAACCACACCCCAAACCTGCCACTGTTTCTTGAACTATTTATATGAAGAAATCTAATTTTAGAGTAATTTCTTTTTATACAAAATTAAATTGAGTGTTAAGAGAGCCGAACACATTTACATTATGTAGTGCAAGCACTCATATGTATAAGACTTTTTATAGCAGTAAAAATGTGCAAATCCTGATTGATGTCTGTTGAGCTATGCTGACATTAAAAAAAAATGGATCTTATCTATCGTGTATCATTCAAAGTTAAAGTATCTGTTTTCCAAACAGAAAAATTCTATGTAGTGTATTTAATGAAACAAAATATTTTCAGTGCTTAAGAGCTGTTTGCTGTTCTTTTGCGATATCCTAATGCGTTAGCTCTTGGATGTATTGCTCAGTGAAGTGGCCAACTTTGGAAAAAGACTGGTAAATGAATCCTTATTAGTATATTCTTGTCATTAAACAATCCGTATGAACTTGACACTGATCCAGGAAGAGTTAGTATATTGAAATTAGGAGTTCTACGTGATCATTTCTTTCCAAAAGAAAGCACTAATGCTGACCATTAAGAAACTTTGGACTTAGGTGTACTGGGAAATCTGAAGCTTGATGTCGTGAAGATGTAGAAAAGCATCATATAATTTGATTTGAAAAGGAGTGAAAATGTTCCAGATAGACAAAATAATAACAGTAATAACAACAGTACTACAAGAGTGACTGATCAAACAGACTACCTAACCAGGAGCAACAAAATTCCCATGAGAATTCTCTTTCCAGGAGTTTCAGATGTGTCAGAATAAGAAAAGAGAAACAAACTGGGAAAACCTTACTGCATTAATGTTCTGTGTCAGGAGCAGATGTTCAGTCATTAATTAGGTTTTGCCCATTTTATGTGGGGAAAGGATTAGTTCAGGAAAAAAATAAATAAGAGAGTACATTTTGTTACTCAGGAGTCACTGTCTGAGATATGTTGGACCCTGTCTTAAGTCTGGTAAATTTACAGTGAAGCTGAAAAGAACCAGCTACATAGTAAAGAGAGTAGAGCCCTAGACATGAAGACATGGTTGCAATGTGCATGGTCGGAACACCAAAGAACTGAGATGAATATGCTGCAATACCAAGGCAAAGTGCCAGGATGAAGCGAAGGTGTTCAAGGAAATTATGGCATTGGAGCTTCGTAATAAAGAGAAGCTTTAAGGCAACACAGTGAAATACTGAGGAAAAAATATCCCAAAGCCTGATACATTTTGCTAAGCTAGCAGAGAACAAAAAACAAGGCAAAACATTACATTCTCATGAAGAATGTCCCAGTGCAAGGACAATGCTAAAATGTTCAGATAAAATTGATGGTTCTAATGCAGAGTGCTTAACAGGTAAAAGTTAGGAGTAGAATAGCTTCAAACTGAATGGCAGAACTGTGGAAGTTCTTCAATATTTTGCCCACTGAATACTCATGCATTTTTTTTGTCTGTACTTATTTAAGAAGTAGCAAGGGGACTATAAGATAAATGGAAAATGGAAATCTGGTGAAGGAAAATGAGATGCAAGTACAGAAGATGCTGCCCTTCTAGCTTATTTTCAGGCAAAATGTGACAAAACTGTAGAACAGGGGAGATGGGTATAAATTCATGGAGACTCAACTCAACCTGAAGTAAACCTGTCTCACTAGTACTGGTTGAAGAACCAGAGTGATGACAATTTACGTGTGGAACAGTATCAATGTAAAGTAATGCACAGTTCTCATTGTTCAGTGCACCTTGAATGAGAATAGCGTACGTATTATGTACTTGTTGATGTCCATAGAGCTGGTAATTTGCCATTTGTCTATGCATTTATTTTCATTAGAAATTGCTGTGTTGCCAATTGTATAAACTACCAGTTTATGTAGGGACTGACTTGGACTGCCAGTGATACTTTTTAGATAGTTGCAGAGCTTTTCATAAAGATTTTTGGTATGATGTCAGAAGAGACAGTTTATTCTTTCCTTTTGTTTAAGGGTTTTTACAGTTTTGATTAGTGTGTCAATTATCAGTATGACATAAATACTACCTCGCCTGATAAGAACAGTGTTGTTTCACTTATCTTCATCTGTTTCCTCAGACAGCAAATGACCTACACTTTCAGAGCATACAACATCTTGTGTTCTGTGCAGATTCTGACAGATTGATTGCAAGAGAGCATAGATATATGCATTTTGCTCACAGATTCAGCGTGAAATATGGAAAATGTATTTTGATTACCATCTTCCAGAACGTCCTTTTCATGGAATAAAAGGAGAGATGTCTGGTGCAAGGTTTTAAAATCTTCAGAGGCTAAATCACACAGATCCGTTAGGAAGGATCCTTCAGATGGGAAAACAATGATCTTGGAGCAGCCGACATTTCCTCTTTACCCTTCAAGTGTTGGCAACATTGGTCTGTAGCACTGAATGCATTATGTGAGAATTATTGGAGATTCAGAACAGAATTTGTACATGGTCCAAGTCTCTCTTGGGCAAATATAGCACACTGGAAACTTGGGAAGAGTGTAAATGATGTAACCAGGCTCAGCTTCACGACAGATTTAGAAAGAATATTTAGCTTCCCAGAATGAGATCTGGGTAAAGAAATTTTGTCTTGACCAAATGCAGCAGCTCTTCCAGTTTATATTCAGTTGTGCTGCAAATCAAGACCCCACTTCTTCTGCTCTGTTCCATTCCGCCCAAAGAGGGAAAGCTTTCTTTTTTTCCTTTTTTTTTTTTTTCCCAGAAATGGCATGTGGTTTGATCCTGGTGACTAAAATTTTTTAAAATAATAATTTTAACAAGTTCTGGCATATTGTAATGACATATAAACAATTAAAAAATACTTAAATGATGAATCTGTGTTGTAACAACCAGCTGCAGAATACTTATAAATGGAGTATGATAAACCATTTAGATAATCCAAACATTAGGTACAACAGATCTTGTACTAATTCATTATGAAAACAGCAATTTCATTTAATCATTCATTAGCTATTTATAAGGTGTCTGCATAGTAAGTATGCATACAGATTGTTGTTCAGCATGATGGCCAGTATAATGATTGCGTGTCACCCATGTGTAAGCACTAACATTTTTTTTTTTTTTCTTGTGAACGTTGTTTCCAACTTACTAGAGTTACCAACATGACTGGGGGTTATGGTTCTCAAACATGTATGTTTAACAGAGTGAATGAGCCTGGCCTGCTAAGAAAAAAAAAAAAAAAAGAATTTTCAAAACAATACTCAAATTATAACATAAGTCATTTGTTACTCATTTCTGGAATGTATATTTACCACTTTCATAACTGAGACAGTGAAGCAGGTAGCCCAGAAATCCTGTAGAATCTGTCCTTGGAGGTTTTCAAGGTCCAATGGGCCACAGTTTGGTTGGAACTCGGCACTGACACGTACCTGCGCAGGAGATGGGACTTAGAGCCCTTTCAAGGACCCTTCCAATGTGAACAGTTCTGTGACTGGCCATGTAGTCACAGTGGGACACCAAGCAGAATGCTATTCGTTATGTGTTGTTTGCAAGGTTGTTGAACTTGATTTTATTGTAGGATATGATGTTAGACTGTGATCAAACAGGAAGCAAATCCAGAGGAAGCAAATTGTGCAATACTCTGTCATTCTACATTGGTTTATCTTAATCATTGGTATTTAAAAAAAAAAAATCAGTGCTTTGGTTTTTCGTATGAATGACATGTAAGTTTCAGCTTCCCTGTTGTAATAATGAGTTTCCTTGCTAGGTCTTACTGTACTGTAAATGTAGGGTATTATACGATTCAGTTCTTATCAGTGGTATACTGTTTGCTACATATCTTACGTATCCAAATAAACCTACTTATCTGATGATTAAAGCTTTCTGAACCTTAATCAATAATTTGTTACCAAAGTTAAAAATATCTAAGGATTTACGTTACCAAATCATAGACCACAATTCTAATCTATGTCCCACAAATATTTACTATTGTGAAAGATACACATTGCTGTTTCCAAAAATTGTAATGATCTTGGCTTAAGCTCCAATTAGCTTTAGAACATAATGTAAAATGCTAATATTAATGATAAATGTAAAAATGTGCAAAATCAAACATACAGTCATCTTGCTAGAATTCAGCTGATCAGGTTCAAATAATTCTTTTAAGCCTGGTCACATGCCTGTGTGCCTGCTTCATAAACCAGGATGTGCACTAAATTATGTGTAGATTGAGTATGACTGTTAAAATTCTTAGAGAGTACTAATGGGATTAGTTATCACATCTACTCTCACTCCTAAAATGAGTACATGAAGACTGGAAGAGAGCTTGTGGGTCTTAACAGTCCTGAACCTTGCTATTGCAAATACCATATCATGTAGTCCTTTCCGTATGTGTACTTACAGACTATTTACATCTTATAAAGAAAGTGGGAAAGGGTTAAGATTTTGATGAAAATGATCCTTTTATCACATGCGTGGGAACTTCCAATGTTTATTTTCCTTTTCCCAAGTAGATAAACGTTTCTCTTGCCATGAAAGAATTGATAAATTTCAAAAGTCCCTCACGTTTCCATAGTGATGCATCATTTTGTTATATCAACTTTAAACTCTTGCAAAAAATTTAGTGCTGAGGTATTTGACGTTAGCTACGCCATGCGCTTCCTGTGAGGTGAACAGTCTCTAATAGATGGTGAAAATGCAAATTATTCGCAGAGAGAGTTGCTGTTGTTTTGTGATGCTATATGCAAGCACACCTGCATTAACTTCAATCTTTTTAATACCTATATGGTTCCCATTCTAGTTAAAACTGAGCCTACGTTTTGTTGTAAATGTCTTTATTCATAGGTTCCATTTTCAATTTATAATAGGTTTATTGTCAACAGTGAGAGTGAAATTTCCCTCTTTAGGCACTTCAAACTGAAAAAAAAACAACACAGGTTTGTTTAAAAGAAAGACAGCAACAAAACTCAGCAATTGGTAAAATGAAATGGAAGATAAGGAGAGAAAACTCTGAAAAGTCAGAATCTTAAGTCATACATCACTACCTGTGGGCACTGAACAGTGTGGCACTTGGTCAAAACGAGTATTGCTTAAGTAACAGTGATTGAGCATAAAGTTCTTGAGGACTAATGACAGACTGAAAGAAGCTGCTAGCTTGCAGTAATCAAAGAACTGATCTAGCTACTAATTGCCAGGAATACCTGCACTGAAATCTTCATTGTTATTATAACGTGAAGTTGATGGAGAAAATGGTATAGATTCTTTTTGTATAACAAGCATTCATTTCCTGTTTATTTTATGATTTTTTTCCGTATTTGTTCCTATCACCTAAATATGTTTCCAAAAATAGAAAAGAGGAAGGAAATTATCCAAAATTATCTACAAGGGCTTGTATTAAGTATTATTTTTGCTGCTGTCTAGAAGAAAAATGCCAGTTACAAGTATCAGTAACTGAACTACAGAAACCATCATAAAACCAACAAAAAAGTCAGCAACAGTGATACCACACAGACAACGGACAGCACATAAATAAAAGTCTTGCTTTGACAGTTGCCATGGTCAACTGATAATTACTTTTCAAAGGTATGGAAGCCTGCTATTCACATAATCCACCCTAAAAATTAATAAGACCAATGAATTGAATTTGACCGCATTAGGAGTTTTTCATTGTACAGAATTGCTGTAGTATTCTGTGGATGCTTAGATTCATTTTGTTGTCTGTCAGGGCAACTTTGGAGTCTGGATTTACTGCACTCTAATCAAGAGGCAAACTTCTTCCCTGTGTAGTAACACTCCAATGCCAATCAGCAGAGGCATTACAATGCACAGAACTTTCTTAGACTGGTGATAGGTTGCTTTCCATGAAGAGAAGTGGCTACTGGGATGTCTTGTTTGTACCTGCTGATGTTTAAATGTTGAATCTTTGGACCCTGTGAGTTTTCAGTAATCAGATGTGATGTTTATTGTTATTATGGACAGATATTTTTCTCTGTGTACTGAATATACCTCTACGCATAGATATACTGTGATTTTAACATTTACTTTTTATTTTTTATTTTTTTTAGAAATCTTAAAAGAATCCAAAACAAGTAATAGTGGTTTAATCTAGACACCACTGCTAAACTAGGAGTTAACTGATTTTATTTGCAGCTCTATGAATCTGAATAACTGAATTGAGAGCACTATGAATGAGCCACAATATCTTGTATATTAAATATACCATTTACTTAAATCTTCCTTAGGTGTTCGATTTAGATTAGGATTAGCCAGAAGTTACTGATTTAGAATATATATTCTGGCAGGTATGTATTACCTGGCAAAACAGAGGGCCCAAAGCTGAATGTTCTATTCCAGTTATATTTCTGATCCATAAATTGTATTAAAGGGGAGAAGACATGTAAAAGTAAACAAGAACAGTAACAAAAAAATTGTGTAGACTTAAAAGTTACCAGTTGAAATAGATGCACTGTTTTACATACTGTTTTCAGCCATTAATGACTTGTTTCCAAAGCACTCAGAGTCATCCAGCACAGCCCTAGTATGCACCCAGCATAGTAGGGCTCCATATGGGAAAATGGAGTCTGCAGGGACATTTCTTTTATGGTACCTTTGCCCCATTACAGACAGGCATGACTATGAACTCCTGAGAAGGGTCCAGCATCTCAGGTATTGTGTATCATCAAAATTCCAAAGGCTTAAAGCCTCTCTTACATCAGAGAAAGATCTGGCCCTTACTACAAAAGCAGTTAAATTATTAGAGCTTTCTAGAAAACACATCACTCTGGAAAGCAAACACATTAGGAAATAGCTAGTGGGTATATGGACTATCCTTGTCTTCAAGGAACTTCGAGAGATAATTGCATTATAGTTAGTGCGTCATTTTTATTTCTTACAACTTACTCTCTGTCATTTCCAAAATGTTCTATTTCAGTTCACAAAAATGTTTCTGTGTCGACTTGCCTTGCACCCCAAAGAGAGCTCCTCTGGAGAAGTAACATCATTTTACATGCATTTTGGTACCCTGAAAATACAGTTTGGTACAAACACACGTAGTCTACTTGACCTTCGATGTATGCTCTTTTTAGTCCAGTGCACTTACACTGACTTAAATGAAATTATATCCTGATGAAATATGAAATTATATTGTCTTTAGTGTTAATTTGTATAACATTAACTTCCAGAAGCTCATTACCTGAAGTTTAGAATGAACTGTTCCTTGAATGTACGACTGCAGTGAATTGTAATACTTGTCATTAAAATTACATAAGGAAAAACACAGACTACTGAGTGCTGAGATCCTAGAAGTGGGTTACGTGACAGACCATTCATAAGTAGCAGAACTGGCAACCAGCATGTAATTCAGTTTCAGTAAGCAAGGAAGCCAATAAGCTAAGTTACGATCTTGTGTTCTTTACAAAGCAAATCAAAGTGAAGAAAAATCACATTAGTTAGTTGAACAGACCTTGGAAAGCTCTTACTTTATAGTGCTGCCTGATTTTGTGAATATCCTTTTATATGTCACTAACAAAACAATCTCTAAATTACTTTTCAATTTATACTTAACCATGCTGATTTGCATGCACACAGAAAAGGAAATTACGAACTTTTAAACCAAAATCTATATTCTTAGAACTTGATATTCATGCAGGGCTTTTTTTTTTTTTTT